>JAJOOH010016113.1:0-39925 GCA_029582605.1 Solanum gracilifrons
GGACCTGAGTAAAGGTTAGGTGTGTCTCAGAGATTTTGGGCATAGGCTGGGGAGGTACTTATGCATTTTCCCTTAAAAAATTAAGATATTAGATTATTTATATTTGTATAATAATGTTGGAAGTTTTATTTTCTATGAGTTTTCTTGATCATGTTTGTAATTATTACAAACTATTGATATATTTTTATAATTTTGTGTTATTATTTTATTATACTATATATTTTAAATTAAAAATTTAAAGATTTCATAGGGCTTACACCCCACATCTGATGGCTTAAGCCTCGCCCTTTACTAAGTAATAGGTCCCCGCCTCACGCCCCCTCCTTTTAAAACGAGATGATTTTTTAATTAATTTTTAAAAAAAATTGAAGGCATCTATTCTTTCTTCTTAATTCGTCGTTGTCTAGTGATGCTTCTTCTTTCTTCTATAATTTGTTGCATTTCTTTTTAAAAAAATTGGCATACCGCAAACTGAATTGTTTCAAGTGAATTATATATAAAAGGTTCGAAACATTGAGAGGATTTCATATTCAAATTTAGGACTGTTTAGAAGTGATTTTGAATTGACTAAGATTGAATAGTTAGTGTATATTTCATGTATAGCTAAAACTATATTTAACTTTTTGAGTGTATCATAATGTATATTCAATGTATAGCTCATGTATAAGAAACTCATTCATCGTGTATTTTATTTCTATCAATTTGATGCTCGTGTCTATTCCAAGTTGCATTGCAATAGATGAAACCAATGTGTTATAACTTGATGTTGAGTATTTGCCCTGAGTTTTTTACCATATATAGGTTTTCCTTTTCCTAAAAGGAAAACATAAAGTCTCTATATTTGGCTAGTTTTTTTCTTGTAGGAAGATGTTTAGGACTCTATAAATAGAGGTTCATTCATTCTAATTTAATCAGCATTCACAATGTAGTCTTAAGGGTATTGAGTGTTTTTTCTAGGGGGAGAATTTGTGGGACACAAGTGATATGTTGTGAATGGTGTGAACCTCGTTGTATTCCGAATGAATTGGTTGAGGTTATTTCCCTCTATATTTTGTACTCTCATATTTATGGTGGATTACTCATCTCATTTGTGGATGTAAATCGATTGACCGAACCACGTTAAGTTTTTGTGTCTTAGAATATATTTCTCCTCCAAAATTTGTTTTGCTAGCTTCCGCATGACACCTAATTATTTTCGGACCTAACACTTAATTCTGGACTGATTACTACTCCATCGATATCAAAGAAATCATAACACAAAATTGCTCAATATTGACTATCATAAAAAAAGATAGGAAATCAGGAACAAACACGGTAGATTTTCTTCTAAAAATAATAACTAGCATCATCAATCACCAAAAAAAATGGTGCAGTGGATGGGACTACTCCTTCTCGAATTACATGTCTCGGATTCAAACTTTAGGTATGAATTTTTTTAATAAAAAGTGTTTTCTCTCAAATAAAGCCCTACACAATACAAATTTAAAAACTCCTATGAGATACCGAACACCGAATCAAAAAAAACTACCATCATGTGATCAGAGACTCTTACCAACTTAAGGAGTGTAACATATACAGCATCTAATATAAATATACTGTGTAAACTAGTAAATGAAATTGATATGAAAGGAAAAAACAAATATTTTATAGGATACATAACAAAGGAGGATCTCATTTGTTCATATTTTAACGACAATTAAGTTATTATCGTTAATTAATTATCGCTAAAAATTACTTTGATGTAATGATAATCACTAGACATTTTTTCTTTACTTATTACTTCAATCAAAATATTTATGAAAATATATATTGAACATTTTTCAGAGAAAAAATAGTGATTGTTTAACAGTGACTTTACCATTTTAACACTGGATTTTAATTTGCATTTTGAAATTAGTGTATACTTCATTTATATATACCCATCCACTCAAAATTATTGAGTTTACCCCCAGAGCTGGAAATTATTGTGAGATCAACATTGTTCAAAAGTGCACTAAATAAAATTTCAACTTTCACCTACTGTTTACTTTAAGGTAGTTTATGAATTTTGTGTCGGAGAAAGTCAAGCAATTGCATGAGTGTCAATTAAGCAATATGGCTTTTTCTTTTTAAGTAATTTTTATCAATGTTCATTTTTAGCTTTTCTCATTTTTCCTTTTAATTTTAAATTTGTTATAGTCAATATATAAGCAATCTTAAAGTGGTTTCAAATGACCTGGAGGCGACTCTTTTTCTAGACTGTTCTCTTCTAAAGTGACTGGGATGAGCTATGATTAGAGATCGATCCAGAAACGAATTTATTGTTTGAATTTCATGAATTCGAGTTTGATACTCTACATCAACATGTTTGATTTACTGCATTTGATATTTATTATTTATACTTGTTTACAATATATATTTTAACGTAATAGGTAACCGTGGAGTCAGAATTTTTCTTGAGATGTTCAAAATATATATAAAAAAGTAAGAACATAAAAATGGTTAAACACATACATAACCTCTTTAACTTGTTCTAAATTTTATTTTAGCACTCCATCTCAATTTTAGTTTATTTCATCTTAACCCTCCAACTCCATTTTATTTTTTATATATCATTAATTTAAACATAAAATGTTGAATGGATAGATTGGTGAGATTACCCACCTTTTAAAGCAACTGAAAGACTCCTTTTAACATTAATATTTGACATGTTTATCCATAGCAAACTTCCCCCCTATTTATTTCCTTCATCTTCTCTTCACCCCACTTTTTCCTTCATCTGCTTTATTTATTCATATATTTTCTTCATCTGCCTTTTTAAAATTTAACTCTTTTTATGGTAAAGATAATATTTTCTTTATTTTAATTTATATAATTTATTCCGTTTATATAAAATTAGAAATAACAATTATATTCTATGTTATAGAGGACAAAATAAAATGTTAAAATAATATATAAAGAGTTGGATCCAGGAGAAAAATATCATATTAAAATTTAGAATTATAATTATTTGAATGATATCAAATATTTATGTGGCATTATTAACTAGTAAACTTGGCCGCATTTCGCGCGGTCCTCCTTGACCCTTTTTTTTTTTTTTAAAATGATGAACAATGTTATTTTTTTACTTCAAAAAAAATCTTTAAAAAATCAAAATATTTTTTTTGTACTCATATAAATTACAGTTGATTTGAGATGATGACGTTGTTGTTCGTTAGTAATAAACTCGTACATATACATGTCAAGATAAGAGAAAAATCATAGGATAAATTATTTAAGCACCAATTATTTAAACAATAATCTTTTCTACTTTAATCTTTTTATTAATTATTTAATTGTTTGTTAACTTTTTTAGTTATATGAATATAAAAACGTCAAACGTGAACTGAGCTATTTTTTCCCTATCAGACGACATCCTTTCAAGAAGAAAGGTACAGTCTTCTCAAGATAATGCGAGATTGCAAGGAACAGAATTTTCAGATATAAAAGACTTGTTTCACGGTAAAATTTTAGGAAAACAACATAATAAAATAAATGTCTACTAAAAGAAAACCATATGATAAATATCTATAAAGAAAGATGATAAATATTTTGGAGATCTGAATTAGACATGATAAAAGATAAATATATACTCTCCATCTTATATTAGTTATCAACGTTATTAAAAATATTTGTCACAAAAACACTAGTCATATTTTGCAACATCAAATTAATTTTTTTTTCATTTTGCCGTTAAAATTAACTATTTAATCAACAAAAGGATGATTAGATATGTTAATTAAAATGAAGAAAATGAAAGCGATAAAAGGAAGATAAAGATAAAAAAAATTACTAAAAATAAACCATTATATAAATTTGATTACAAACAATTTCATATAAATAATAGGCTAAATAATGTAATTGTAAATTATTTTTACCATGAATAACTTGTTATCTACTTCTTCCTTAACACCAAAAAGCTCCTCTTTTGTATGTGCTTAATAATATGATATCATCGCATTTAATTAGTTTGTGCAATTGAATTTATGTTTAATACTCCCTTTGTCCCAATTACTTGTCCACTTTTCCTTTTATTGTTGTCCCTAATTACTTGTCAATTTTGACAAATCAAGAAAGAACAAATTCTTTTTACCTATTATACCCTCAATTAAATGACTAATTATTTTGAAAAATGTATAACTTTTCATCCACTTCATAATTAATAGGGGTAACATGGTAAACTCGCTATGTCATTAATTATTTTCTTAATAGGTGTGTAAATTCAAAAGTGGACAAGTAATTAGGGACAGAGGGAGTATCTTTAATGGAAAAAAAATCACATCTTATCAAAACAAGAGTTTATCGACAATAATAAAAAAATTAAAAAACTTATAAACTAAAAATATTTTACCATACTAATAATATATCAATCAAACCTGTGTATCAAGAATTCTGATATAGCAATGCAAAAATAGAGTAAACAATCTTATATTTTTGAGATCCATTGTAAATTAAGAAGGATTTAGAGTACAAAGCAAAACACATACTAGACTTTTGGGCTTCTATAATTATTGAATGATAAGGTGAGAGACTCAAAAAATTCTATCTTCTTTTATTATCATTAAATAAATATGTAACAGCAATGGAAAATTATTGAAAACGTTAATGCTTTATTTGAATTTTTAAAATGAAATAATTGAAGGAAAATTCAAAATAAATAAATAAATGATATTTTAAGCCATAGATTAAAATTAAAATTTTATATAAGAGATACTTATATAAGTCATGAGTAATTATCTCTTATAAATAAATTAAATAATAAAGAAAAAATTATTGTCAAGTTATAATTAGAAGAAGGTCCAGAAAAAGATTTTAAAAAATATAAATTATTAAGAGTAGAAATTAGAGAGGTGTGAGTTACTCCTTGTAATTTGTAAGCATGTGAAGAGTCTTTGTTGTAAATGTTCATCCATTTAATAAAATATTTATTATCATAAATTAAGTAATTTATTTTTATAATTAAATAAATAAGAAAAAATCCTCAAAAAAAAAGAAAAAAGATAAATGCAAATGGAGATTATAGAGAGGTGTCACATCACATCTTCTATATTCAACTTTATATATATATATATATAGATTGAATGTTTTTTTTTGCATTTTTAATATTTGTCCAACATGCGTTGAAAACTTATACCGGGTAAAAACAAATGATGCATGAAAAATGGAATTGAATAATTAAAGTGGAATTGAATAATTAAAATGGAACAAGTTTAAGTTGAAATGCCAAAATGAAATTTGGGACAAGTTAAAAAGGTTGTATATATGAACATCTAGTATATATACATAAAATAATTTCAACTATATATTAATATTATGATTTTTTATCTAACAAGATTCAGATAAATCCCTTGACCCTATCTAACTCCGCCCTATATATAAGTGAGCGGAATCTTCTAAGTTCGAATGAACTCATAATCAGTACTCTCGTCCGCCCTTTCGCTGGGATCTCATAAATTAGTCATTTTGGTTATAAGAAAGTCATTCGTTATTTTTTTAAAACTAGATACCCTTATTGGTTCAATTAGTTGAATGTTAATGAAGTATAATATTTAAGAAGATACAAATATTAATTTTAAAATTATTATTAATAGGTTAATTATGACTATAAAAATATCTTTTTAAGGGGTGTGCTAAAGTATTAGTTTAGGAAAATATTATTATTAGGTTAATTAAGACTTAATATCTTTTAAGAAGTGTGCAAAAATAGAAATTGATTATATATATTGCCAGGAGATAGTAACATTTACCAATATACTCCCTCCATTTCATATTAAGTTAATTTTTGAGGTATTTCACACCCTTTAAGAAAAGTACATTAAGACATAAATTGAACTTAGTTTTCCATTTTTACCCTTATTAATTATTGTCAAATTTATGATTAAAATAACTAAATATTAATTAATCACTAATTCCAATACTAACTAATGAAGGGTAAAATTGGAAGAACACTTTAAAAGTAGTCTTAAAAACAGAACAATTAAGTTAATTTGAAAAATGGAAAATGCCTCAAAAATTAACTTAATATGGAATGGAAGGAGTATTAAGTTAAATATCACTATTTTTGTTTTCTTCCCTTAAGTGTTGCATAAACATTAATAGTGCAATAGATCACTACTTTATGGTCAATTGTTTAAGTGATATCAATGAAGCAATTAAGATTTTCAGAGTAACTAAAAATAATGATTAATTCGTTCATAAAAAAATTCATATCATATTTTTTTTCCTGTTTAGAATTGAAAAAGGGGATAGTAAAAGCCAAAACTACACTCTGCTAAATATTTTGATGGTCCTTCGAGATGGCTCAGTTGGTTTGGATGAATGTCTTTTAAGTCGAGTATATCGCATTGGACTTGTCTAGTATGATTTATATCTCTATTACACAGTGAAGGGTTTACTCAGCGTGCACAAAGTGCTCAACACAGAATATTCACCTGAAGGGCAGAGGCTATGGCAGAGGTTTTGTGCTCACCACAGATCAGTGTTCATCCAAGGGATAAATACTATGACAGAGATTATAGCATGTACGGATTATCTTGACGATTCTTGCAAACTAGTGTCGAACATTTGTGATGTGCAATTGT
Source organism: Solanum gracilifrons (assembly GCA_029582605.1). Taxonomy (NCBI): domain Eukaryota; kingdom Viridiplantae; phylum Streptophyta; class Magnoliopsida; order Solanales; family Solanaceae; genus Solanum; species Solanum gracilifrons. The sequence goes on from JAJOOH010016113.1 coordinate 6,600, forward strand.
CACAATTCGTGTCAAAATTTCGTATAGCACACATAAGTTTATGGATATATCCATTAATTGTTGGAAAATCACATATCTATATATTATTATTATTTAAAATTTTGCAAGTAATATTTTATAATTGAAGATTTAAAAAACTCAACTTTCACATAGCTGGATTTTATATGACTAATCCAATTAATGACGGAATGCACTTGTCACTATGATGTTAATCTTGAATAACGTTAATTAATGTTGGTTGGTTGCATTATGTATTATTTAATTAACACAACATAGGACTCTCCATTGTTAAATTAGTTGTCTTGTTTTCTCATTTCCAGACTACTAGCCTAACTTTTGTGATCATCGAGATACGAGAATATAAAGTCTTAATAGTTGCTTTATTATATTAATCAGTAGTTCTAGAAAGCTAATTATTCTATATATATTATATTAGTATGCTTATTGAATAATCCCAAGAAAATTAAAATAAAGAAATAGTCATTTGGCATCACCTTTTGTGATCCCATGTATTAGTGTGTGCGCATTTGCACTAATATACGTATTATAGACTTCTTCTTTTGTGGTCCCATGCTTCGAATTGTTTCATGCGGAGAAAATTATGTACTTTAAATTGTTTTAAAAACCATCATATTTTACTATTTAAAGAGTTGTTAACTACTCCCTCCGTTCAATAATATTTGTTCAACAATATTTATCCACTTTATGAAATCAATGGATAATTTTACACTTAGTTCCTAATTTACTCTTATCATTAATTATAGTTATTTCTCTATTACATTTTTCAAGACATTGTATTTATTATATTCAAAAGGGTGATATAGTAAAATTACCATTTTATTTATAGTTTCTTAAGAAGTGTGCAAAGTCAATATTGGACAAGTATCGTTAAAGATAGGAAATAGTTATTTTTATCATAAGTTTAAGATGTTTTTCAAATATTTGTCAGTTCAAAAAGAAAATAGTTAGTACTTAGTAGTCTATTTTATGATGTTATTATCTATATTTTTCACTTATTGCGTATTAAATTAATGTGCAATATGTCTTACATAACTGGCACAGGCCTTAACTATAGTTAAGATACATGAATTGCTATAGTGTACTAATTTAGTGCGCTATATGAGTCATTTGAAAGTTGAATCTACGGATGACTTTAGATTTTTCATCAAACTTTTTCAGAAAATTTTTCATCGTATTTTTACTTGATTTGACTTATATATGCATAGTGGAGAAAAACAAAGTGCCATATGTGATTTTTTTTTTATCAGATTTCTTTTGCAAATCTCATCCAAACTTTATTTAAAGTGGACTTTGAACGAGCTTAAAATTCATTCATCTCCTATATTTCTCAGAATTTTTTTCAATACTCCTATTTTTTAATTGTAGATATGTTTCAATATCTTTTTGAGAAATGTCAAGTGATCAAACTTTTTGAAGGCGATGTTATTATTTTATTTTCCCCTAAAGACATATTCAAAGCAATAGGTAAGACATGACAATATTGAGTAGCGAATTTAAATATTCAAACTTCCCAAAACGAGAGATATAATCAATGTTATAACAATACAATGTTATTTGAGTGGGATTTAAAACATCTAAAAAATCATGTTACATCAATACATCACAAGATTTAAATTTTGCTCTAAATTATTTCTGCAAATACAACTATAGTATATACAAATAGGCATCATTAGGATTGGATAAAATCAAAATGGTTACATTATCACATCAACGTGGGACTAGGGTTACGAAATGTTCAACAACGATGAGTACTTCTCATGATGTAGTTAATATTTATTGATATTATAAATCAAATACATGTGGACATATTAATGCTATTACCTCAATAGTCTTGAGCTTTGTAATAATATAAGTAGCATTTCATATCTTATGAAATAGTGATACACAACATACCAAATATTTAGTGTTTAGTGGTAGAAATGTAGTATTTTTTTTCCCAAAAGATCCAGATATATAAAAATAAATTTGAGTTAGATGAATATAAGTCTCTCTTGCGAATGGGCTCATAGCCCATAGGTACGCGGAATCACTATGTCTCATTTGTAACTTAAAAATTTCGGAGCTCCAATTCCAACCAAGTTATCTATGACCATGCCTCGAATTAATTTAAGAGTCTTGCAAGTTGGTAGAAAAGATGATTAGGAAAGAAAACAACCAAATGTTAGCAAGACGTGTAGATTTTACATACTCAAGCTGGCAGAGGAACAAGCATCATCAACCAATAGGGAACTAACATCTAAGAAAAAAAAATATTTCTTTAGAAATCCATATTATTTATGATATTGAGCACTAATATCTTGGTGATTAAGAATTTGATGATGATTGTATTTATATTATTAATCTATGATGATGTTATTAATCCAAGAAAGTTGATGGCCGGTTAAAGTTACGATCCGAAAACTCGAGTCATGATAGCACCTACCATAATCCACTGGTAGGTAGGTCAACTCATATCCCGAAACGACAAGTAATAGGCATATTGGGTAGAAACAATAACCAATGAGGAATTTAAGGCAATATAAAAGGAACACAACAAAAATGAGAAATAACAATAATATTTGTCACGATCCAAAAATGAGTATGATGACACTTGCACTATCCCACCAAAATAAGTCAGTTGAAAACGCAAATATTAACAATAAATACAGAAATAAAACAAGAATGAAAATCTAACAAAATATTATAATGCGGATAACTAAACCAACTTAGATAAACTCCTAAAATCTGGTTGTCACGTGTACAAGCCTGTAATATAATACAATAGAATTGAAGATAATACAAGTCTCGATGTCTTTGTTTCTAGAATAGAACAAAATCATAAATAAAGAGCAAGAGGAATCCGCCGAAGTGACAAACAACTACTTCACTAACACTCCACAACAAGCCTCGAGAGTAGAAGAGAAGAGGGAGTAATCACGAAGATCTGAGCTCGTAACCTACTCAAGTGTAGAAACAAGGGAATGAGTACCAAATAACACAGTACTCAACAAGTAAACCACTAAACACAAAGTAAGCAATATAGAACACAAGTACTCCAATCTCATCCAACTGAACCTCCATAACTACAACATGCAACAGAATATCAACCCAACCTAATAGTCCTCACTCAAATACAACAAAGCATGAATAGAACAACACAAATTGCACTTCAACACAAATAGTCAAACATTCACATATTTCACAAGTTCATAATCACAATAATAGCTCAATAATCATAATCAATGAAAATCAAATGAAGTGCAATACAATGTGGTGCGATGTCATATAGGGTGATGCATGTATATCCCAATGGTACACACCCGTTATCTCTCAGCCTGAGACTCATGAGGGACTTATCAGTCCATGCATCTATCGCGCCTGTAGCGCGATCCTCGAATCATAATACTTGCCGCGGTAACACGCCCTTCGAAATGATACATCTTCTTTGATTTATCATTCTTCCTCAAACCACATGACACTTATCATAATTGTACCTCAAAACCAATGCAAATAAGTATGTTCTCACATATGAAAGAAGAGATGAGAATTTCTATATCAATACACAATTCCCAACAGTATAATCGTTATACATCATCAATCTTGGTTCAATATAACTTTTAAAGTCATTCACATTACATCACGCATCAATATATCATCAAGTTACCTTTTTATTACATTTTTCATCATTAGGATCACTTAATATTAACAAGTCAAATTCATCACCGAGTCTCGTTACTTCCTGAAACAAACAATAAAGAAAAATAAGATTTTATATACTTAACAAAGGTCAAGAAGTCCACTTGCATCAATCAATTAAATAATCACTCTGAAAGTTGAGTTTTCCCTCTCCGTCGGGCCTCCAATTCAACACAATCTAATCAAATAGTAAACACAACAAAATTTCAAAAGTAACAACACTCATATCAAGCATTTTGGAAAATAGGACAAATTGACCCAAAAAATCCAATTATGAAAATAGGGTTTAAATTTGGAAATTTATACAAACTTGTGTTACCCAAAGAATTTGGAAACAACTTGTGAAAATCATTTAAAACGGAGTTGAAATCAATAATAAATCACCCTTTTTTCTTAAAACTCATGTTCTTGAAAATCTCCCTAAGTTTCAATCCAAAATTGCAATTTAGATGGTGAAATCTTGCAACAATTAATGAATAATAAAGAGGGGGAGTTGAAATATGTTATCCAATCAAAGTTTCTAGAAAAAGTTTTTCAAAATCACCTCTACTGAGCTTCTAGGATTCAAAAAGGAAAGAAATGAGAAGAAATCCCAATTTTTAAAAATAATTCACTACTCGGGTTCATCTGCAAACGCAGACTCTATCTGCAAACGCGGACCAAGGGCATAATAATTTTTCGCAAACGCAAGAGCCCCTCCGCGAACAGTGAGACCAAACCTCCAATCCTACGCGAATGCGCGAGCTTCTCCGCGAACGCGAAGGTCTGAACTCTTAACGCCCGGCGAACGCGGGGCCACCAAACACCAGCAACTCAGTAACACACAAGGCATAACAATTCATCCAATGGACCCTCGGAATTCAGTCAAAACCCCGCACACATAAACCAAATATACTAATCAACTAAACTTGATATTTTAGACTCAAGGAACCATCAAAACACGAATCTGAGGTCTCCTTGTCCTGAAACCCATGAAAATCGCAACAAACTAACTCAATGCTCAAACTACTCTCGGAACCTCCGAAAATCAACCAAGACCTCACCTAAGCCTAAAATCATCCCCCGAATCCAATAAAACTATCAGAAATCCAATCTAATCGTTTAAACTTCAAATGTTGAACAAAGTCAACTCTAGGCCTAAATTAACGTAAACTTCCAATTCAAGGCCTCCAAACCACAGAACAACTCCAAATCTTAAACCGACGACCCTCTTAGATCAAATTCCACATTCTGGAACCAGTGGAACTGCCGAAGTTCCATTCTGATGACCTAAAACATGGATTGTTACCAAAAACCATTTTCAACCACTTTAAGCCTTTAAAAAAACTCAACTTCCAAAAATCTCATCTTTTCAATCAAATTTCATGATCAGAAATGACTCGAGGCAACTATTGAGAGGGGTACAATAGTAAATCTACAAAAAATTAAAAAATGACCTTTCGAATCATTACAAATATATACAAAAGCAGCAGTATACTATCTAATCCCACGAGTTGGTAGACGATAGTACAAAGCCACTGTACAAGTACAAGTCACAAAAATGGACCAAAAAGTACAAACTTATTTCTAATACGAAAGACCAGTAAAAACCTATATACAAATGGAGATAAATCAAACTAGGTCACCATCAACTCACCCTATATCTCGAAAGATCTCCGCCACTGGCCTGAACCAATGTTGTCTACTGGCGCTCGAATCTACATGAAGAAAATAGATGCAGAGTGTAACATGAGTACCAAACACAACAGGTACCCAGTAGGCATCATAGGCCGACTGATCTTGGATAGTAAAAAAATATGAAAAGTGAGAAAGTAACAACAACTAGAGGTCATACGAGCGAAGAGATAACGTAAGACTAACAAAAAAGCCCACGAGTCTGGAAACGAATGAAACTGAAATGTAAAGTAGCTAGCTATAACCTAACTGAGTCCCCATAAACCCAGAAGGCACACTCGTGTGCAACTTAAAGTAAATAACCCAAACAAATCACGATAAGTCTGATGAGTACACAAAAGAGCTAAAGATAAGAATAACTAAGACTAGAAGTATTCCAAGACCCGATCCAATATAGCCAACATAGCCCAAAATCATCAAAGAACACACCGGGGCTGAAACAAAGGGAAGTTATGGATGAATGGTTACAAGAGCTAAGTTGTTGTCTGTCTAAGGACTCATACTATCAGACCCAAGTATGCTAGATCAGTCTACAGGGAGCTATGTCGTCCCAAGCGATGTCAGAAATTTTCTAAGGCATAAAGGCTCAAAATCGCAAGTATAAGGCAACCACTAGCCTAAGACTAAGCTAAGGTCAAGAACAAGCTACAATCAATACAATCAATAATAATGAAACCCACGAGGTATGATACAATTAACGTAACTAAAGTAGGCATGCTCAATATCCGAAAATTATTCGAAAATAAGGCTAAGGCATGCCTTTTAACTACTAAACATGATTCAAACTATAAATCAAACCCAAAAATAATTAATCAACATGAATTCACTTGCACAAACTCAAACTAAGGATCGGTAAATGAAAACCTACCTCAAATATGACCGCGCGCTCTCCAAATCGACTATACCAAAGCTTTCCCTTTTCGAATGGCCTCCGATGGATGCCACACTATCAAATGAATGATCACAACTTCAATACAGACGTTTTGACATCCAAATCGTAATAATTAAAGACGGGCCCAAAAATGAGTCAAATGACATTGTGGGATCCACACCGAGAATTATAAAATGGCTCCGTCGATTGGTCTCATTTAGCTCAAGGAACTTGTGCCCCAAAAATGGGCACAATCTGAGATCGGAAACAAGCTAAAACAATTCATGTAAAACCAAGAAACATAATTCACCATTAAAGAGGGAAGGAAAGGTCTTTGTGATAAGAATTTACCTCTAATACGAGTCCCCCACACTACCCCGAAGGTCCCAGTATGTATCTCTAGCAATTCACAACCTAACACAACAAAAATCAACCCAGATAGAGCTCTAACGATCACCTTATCCAGTTCTCAAATTGGTTAATTAAATTGATTTTCAAGAAATTGGCAAAATACCCCTATCGGGATTCGAAATTTGTTCGAAACTCCGTTAACACAAATGGACTATGCTACCCCAATAAATTGGACATTCTGAACTTAATAGATATGTCAAAAAACGGAGATCATTTCGATAAAAAATGAGTCTCACACCCAAGTTTCATTTTAAGCCAAAATCTACAAGATAACTCGAAATGAGCCTGAAAGCATCGAGGTCCGCACCAAAAGTCCTTCTAGACCAATAGAAATTGAAAAAACAAAGACAATAGCTAACAATTGGGAATGTAATAATTTGAGTAAATTAATAAAAAGTGTCAAATCATGGGCAAATCCCTTCTCGATGGCACAACACTACATATTAAATACAAAATATAATATTGAAGTGTGAATCAAGGTGACCATGTATTCCGTGATCCTTTCCATGTTAACATTAAAAAAATAATAGAAAAATATAGTAAATTAATTGAGGAAGATGCATCGTGATGAAATGAATGGTTCAGATCCAAAAGCAGATCGAACACTAGTCGACCTGTTTTATTTTATTTTGGGTTACTTTTGTTTCAATTTTGAAGGGACCGGATACTAACATTGGCGTACATGTAACATTTTAGTGTTTTGGCAATATAGTTACACAAAAATTATATTTTTTGGAACAGCAATAAGAATCCATGGTCAAGTTGGTTCGGGTTTTTCAATTATCAAACCAAATTATTCATGTTGCATTTTTAAATCTATATCCTAAATCATACTAATAAATTCGGGTTTTTCAGATTTTCGAGTTTTTTCAGATTTTTGGTAAATATTCATACAAACATATGATTAATTTGTGCTCAAAATATTTTTTATGTCCTACCAAAATACAACTATTTAAGGTGTTTCTTAAGAAAATAATACAAATATGAGATGGGTGATAATAATAAAATATTCAACAAAAAATAATAATGAAATGACATAAAATAAATATTGCAAATTAATAAGTCATAATGAAAATGGTCATAACTTAAAAGAACTAAATCATGCTAAAATAAGTATTAATTACATTATTGAATTTTTTTTAAAAAAAAATAGGTTATGTATTTTAAATGTCTAAACCAATGTAAAACTAAAAAATAAAAATTCAATATTATTGTCATTCTTAGTGTTGAATTAAATTATTTTTGTTAGCATTAGTATTGATTTGATTTTGATTTGAGCTTTATTAGAGTTAATAATATCTACAGACGATAATCTTTATTGGATCATTCAAAATTTTAAGTCTTAAAAACTTGAAATAATATGTAAAAAGATTAAATTATGAAAAAGTATAAGCAATATTTAAAAATTATATCAAAGTAAATACTTTAATGTATAAAATAAATTTTAAAAATTATATATGTAATGTCGGGTTGTTTTGGTCTCAGGTTGAACTTTAGTTAAAATCAAACCAACCCAAGTATAGTTGGGTTTTTGTTTCCAAAATCAAACCAAGTCAAACTAAATCATTAGTTAAATTTTTTTTTCGATTTGACTTAATTTGTGGTTTGATTCAATTTTCGATTCGATTTTGTACACCCGTATAAGAGTCTCATGCTTTGTTTTATTTATAATATAATTGAAAAGGGCTTCTAACATCTTTGATTAACACAATGACTTAGATGCATTGTCTCCTCTAGCAAATACTCTATTGTGCTCATTCTACGTCAAATAAGATAACTATTATATCGTATTCTTTTGAGTAAAATCTAACATAATTATGTGTCCCATCATAAAACAATTAAAAATTATATGATTAGGTAGAATTGCAAATCAGTTATGATCCTATTACCATGTCTTCGCGGATTTAAGTAGTAAACTTACAACAACATTATTCTAAGGAGTCAATTCTTTAGGAAATTATCTAGTAAAGTCTTTTGTACTCAATTTATTTGGAAACTTAGGAGTCCAATATTAAAATAATATTCTCTATGTATTCATTTTATGAGTAAACTTTTTTTTTTGATAATAAATAAATAAATATTTAAATTTATTTGTTAGTTTCTTCTACACCAGAAATTATTGCCTGCAAATTCATCATAATTAATAAAGAAGGCAATGGATTCTGGTTGGATTCTAGATGTTTTGATGATACTCATAAACGCAGGGACCGGGTTCCTGGAAGAGTGCTCTCGTCCGGATTTGTAATATTGTACATCTGTAAAGCTGTCTTCTCAGGTGGTTGGTGAGAATGACAGCGTACTCACCAATGGAAATGGACGAGGTTGTTTTGTTCTTGGTGCTTGATATATGCAAGATAACAAACAACAAAATTCATTCATTCAAAAGAGAGCAAAGATCTTCTCAAGAGCAAAAGAACACACACTCTAAGAGACCTGATAGAAGGGACAAACGTAATCTTGAAGTGTAGTCGTTTAGAGTGCTTGTAGTGCGCTTAAGTTGTAGGATTCGTTTCATCTGTATGAGAAACGTATCGAAGTCTTTTGTGTGTATTGTTGTAAGAACATTGCTAGAGTTAACTGTGGGTCTTACGTTTTGAAGTCTATAATAATTAGAGATAGTTAATATAGTGGGCAATAAATGCATTGTTTTGGCTCAGTAAGTAATAGGGGTATTACTTAACGTGATATTAAGAGGTTAATCTCATTGTTGTATTTGGAGTCTGTTTCACTATTTGCTTGTGTTTAGTGAAAGCAGTTGAAAATTACGTGTGACAGACCGTAGTTTTACTCCCTTGAGCAAGGCGGTTTCCACGTAAAAACTCCTTATTCCTATTGCCTACTGTTTCATCTCTTACTGCATTTATACTATAAGCTTGACCTGGTACTGTAACTCACTGGTGGACGCATACATTTCAACAATTCCTTTAAAGAAACAAAATAATAAACTAGGGTCTCTAGTTAGTAGGGAAATGTCCCTTTAAGGACATACGATAAAATCAGAACGATACAGAGAATATAACATGATCCAAAGTTTTCCAAATTTTTTTAATTAAAAGGAAAAAATTGGTAGAGAAAAAACTATAAATTAATATTTTAAAAAAAAATAAAGAAAAAAAAATATTGATGCATATTAAAGGACATCATGAAATAGTATAAATCATTCGACATCATATAAGGTTAGGAAGTTTCATATAACCATTGTGTAATAAAACATGTTAGAGGTTTCAAATATTATTTTTGTGAATTGTAATATTATTTGGGAGAAAATTATATTTCTTCTTCCACCCTACTTCACAAATTAAATACATCTCTCAGTTTTGAACAATCAAAATCGATCTTTAATATCATTTAATAATACGATTAAATTCATTTACATGCCTATATGAAAGGTGTTATAGTGGGTGTCACGCCGCTATAGATAGATGAATTAATCTCCTCTATAACGAGGTTAGTCTGGTTTCTATGCAAAAAAAAAGTCTCAAAACCTCTTATTTCTACAGGTTCATTCTTGGAAAAAGGAAGGATGATTTAGGAAAGCTTTCTTCAGCTTTTCCACCAAGTTCTTTGGTAAAGGTAAGTTAATTACTTCCCCAACTTGTATTGTGATTCGTAAGCCTTATAATTTAGGGTGTTACTCTTGGGAAGGGTTTTAACTTGAATTAATGGTGGAAAAGACCCTTGTTGGGTAGAATGAACATGGGATGGCCTGGGGTTTAGGATTCGGTAATAATCTAGGTTTAAATAGGCCATTGTTCATTTATTATTGTATATGTGATTGTTAACTGTGTCATTAGTAATGCATGCATGATATATGATTAAGGAAATCAAAAAAGATATGATATGTAATGAAAGATGTTGTCAATTGCATGCAATGAATGTGTTACATGAATGAACATGTGTGATTGTGAGTCATTGCGGTTGTGATTATGTTGTGTTGATGATTGGGATCAGGTGTTATGTCAGTACATATTGTTGTTGGTGCGGGTACCATGTCGGTGCACTAACATCTTAAATTGGTACCACATTGGTACACTGACATCTAGAACAGGTACCATGTTGGTACACTAACATCTGAATGGGTATTACATCGATACACTAATAGTTTGTATCTGTGGGTATCATGAGAACTGGATTGGCTTTTTGTGTTGTGATGATTAATGTTGTTATGCATATCCATACAAGGTAAATACTGGGAGTCCAAGCTATATCGTACTTGTTTGTAATTGTGTATTATCTGCTTAATGAATTGTGGTTGCCTGTTCATATTTCATATATTGGAACTAGCCGATGATCATACTAGCACACTAGGATTCTCTTATCGAGGGTCTGTGTGGGTGTTACTCACGATGGATTGGGTCGTGAAAAAGTTGAGATCAGATCCCTAGGTTCCTTAATCTTGTCATACCAAAACAAATCTAGTAAAGTCTTGTGGAACGGTACAGAGACGTTTGTACTGTTTTTTCAAGAGACTACATGACCTAAGAAAATTTCCCCAATTCCTTCTTTTTCGTGCTATATCATAATTTCAATTGGTACGTAGAGATTCATATTGGTATCTAACCTCTTTCATTTTTCTGTCCATATATGGTTAATACTAGGCACAATAGGGTCACAACATCAATTTCAGCAGTAGAACCAGTGGTTGGAGGCCGATGTCGAGGCAAAAAAGAGGTAGGGGTAGGGGCAGAGGGAGGACAACACCTGCAAGAGGTGGAGCTCGGGCAGCGGCTGGGACAAGGCAAGAAACCCCTCCCCCACTCCAAGATCGTGTTGAGGAAGAGTGTCACGACCCGAGCCTACACACTGGACGTGACTGGCACTCGAGAACCATTGTTGGTCCCCAAGTTAATCCTCATCCTGCCTGACTGCAAGCGAAAGACTAACTCAAGCATACAAAACTTAAAAACTGAATAAAATAGTACATTCAACTCGCCATAAATAGGCAACTCAAGTCTTTAAAACATTTAACAAAATAAATTAAACAAACTTCTTAAACTTTACTATATATCTGTGAAGCCTCTAATATTACAAAGGAATATCAGGACAAGACCCACGACATCTCAAACTACTAGCTGTAAGATAAATGTGAAGTCCACCGAAATATAAGAAGGCTGACTGGAACATCCCATGACCTCAACGAAACCCATGTTGATGATCCTAAATACATGTATCTGCATCATGAAATGATGCAGACCAAATGACTCAGTACATGGAATGTACGAGCATGTAAGGGTAATTTTAAAGCATAAATATAAGCTTGAATTGGTGGAAAAGAAACATACTTACCTCTTCTCAACTCACTCAACTCAAAGAAGCATAGTTCAATTCAACTCAGAGAAAATAGGGCTTAACTCAATGATAAGATATTCAACTCAGTGAAATAAGGCTTGACTTAATAATAAGATACTCAACTCTGGGTACTCAACTCTGGATACTCAACTCAATATAAAACAACAATATAGATGCAATATATGGAAAGCTTTTAAAACATTAGAAAACAACTCAATGTATTGAAAAATGCAATAGTAACTCAGTTTGTATGCAAGGATACAAGATAAAATATGCTTGTATATGAAAATACAAAGTAAACTCTGGGTATAAAAGAATACAAAATATCTCTGTAGGAGTTTCTCTAACCGACAACCATCACTATGAGTTATGTGATGATACAACGTCTTGCCTCATACTGCCAGGGCCGTCCTATACTTTACCGGGGTATAGAACCTACTCACTAAGTGGATCCACTAGCCTATGCTAAAAAGCACTAAGGAATCATCTAAAAAGTATAACCATTTCTACCCATGCTGGCTACATGGTTTATGGGGTCTTATCGGTGTTCAATACTACTTCCAAAATATACTAGCTCATATGTTTTTAAAAAATATAACTCTTTCTGTGTTTTGAGATTATTACTAAAAAATATTTCTCTTAAAAGAGATGGTGCTTAAAACTGCTCATGAAAACTCTTTTGGAAATCTCAGTTTCCTCTCATCTTAAACGTATAAACATTTACTCTTGGGAATACTTAGTTCTCATATATCATTTCAAAGAAAATGAACTCAGCTCTACTCTTCCTCAACTCAATGCTCAAGTCTTTAAAACAATTTTTAAAATAATTTGTAAAAAAAAGACTTCTTAAATAGGGTTCATGCCGAATTATGAACGTGAACGACTCAATTCAAGGTTTTCAATAACCATGCATAGAACTCAATACTTGGAACTCAACAAATCCAGAACTCAAGGAGTCAATGATGCTACTCATTTCAAGAATGCTCGACTCAGAGGGTTCATGTGGAATTATGGGCATGAACTACTCAACTCAAGGACTCAATGATACCTCTCATCTTAGGACTGCTCGACTCATAGGGTTCATGCGAAATTATGGGCATGAACTACTCAACCAAGGACCTTCATGGGTAACATGTAGTAGTCCCATGATTAGAAATATAATCTCAAAAGGATTAGGAACGCAATAATCAAGAGTTAGAACTTGAAGATACTACTCCTCTCAAAGATACTCAACTGATGGAGTTCATGTGGAATTTATGGGAATGATTGACTCGACTCAAGTGTATAAATAAACATATGGAACTCATGTATACGACTCTTCTCATTCTCATACTTACTTCCTCAAAACTCAGTTTAAAACTCAAGTGTTGGCTTTGAAAATCTTCTCAAGATTTACAACTCAAATTAGGGTTCATGCTGAATTATAGACATGAACAAATCAACTCAAGGATCTCAATAAAAATATAGAAACTCAATAATTAGGAATAGAATTTTTAAAAGAAACATGAACTCAAGAACTCAAAATCAACTTATCTCAAGAATACTCAAATCTAGGGGTAGAATCCTAGATTTCTCTTTTACTTATTTGAAAGTAGATGTAGGGCATGAGGATGAACTAGTACAATACTGTGATAGTCTTACATACCTGGAAGAACAAGGTTCTAGAAGAATCTTGAAGAAAAACTTTATTAGAAGCCTTGAAACCCTAACTTGAAGGTAAACGATCAAGAAAACCTTTCTTGAGATTCTTGAATTAGTTTCTTGAAATCTCTATGACCAAGAATTATGATTTTCATTAGTGATTCATAATTGTATGGAGGAATTTGAGTTGAAAAAATTGAATTCTTGGAGAAAGACTTACCTTGAAGAAGAATCTTGAAAAAGATTAAAAGAATCTTGAATGAAGTCTTCAGATTTGATTTTTCCTTAGGGTTTTGTCCTAGGGTTTGAGAGAGAAGGGAATGATAGATTAAAAGATGAAAATCTGATTGTTTTAAGCTTTTTATAAGTTAAGAAATTCGTTTAGGGTGGGCTTGGAGGTAAAAAACAAAAATGACCTTTTTTAATGTTTCGCATCGGCTAATTCGTAACAACACTGTATCAGGTGACTAACATAGTCATAAATTTTTACTCAGAAATTGGATTGATGCAAAATTGATGGCATTGGAAAGTAGATTCAAATTCCTTTAATTTGATAGGTTATGGCTCAAGTAACTCTTTATATTCTAAGAGATATGTTCGTTTGAAGTTGACCCAAGTAGAATCTTACATCAAAACTTAATCGATAAGGAAACTTCAAGAACTCATCATGAAATTAAATTGCTCAATATTTATGGATAGATTCACAAAATAAACTCATGATTGGCGTGTGGGTGAATGAACCCAACACTATAGAAGCTTACATACCTCAAAGAACTAGGTTCTTGGCGAAATCTTGAATTTCTTGAACAAACGCTTGAAACTTTGAACTTTTTCTCCTCTTGAATCTTCTCTCTAAACCCCTAAATACTTTTGGGGATGAATGAAACTGATTATAATCAGTTTAGACCGTTAATTGGGTGTAGTTCGCGTCTAGAATAAGTGCGGGTAAGGAAAAGACTGTAATACCCCTCCTATATTTGGGTAACTTTCCTTAAATGGACAGCCTGACTTCAAAAGGGCATATCTCCCTCATACAAGCTCGAAAATTGGCAAACTTGGTGGCATTGGAAAGAGGACTCAAAGATCTTTCATTTGATATCTTATGGGTCTCCTAAATCATCATGTATTGAAAGTTATGACCATTTGAAATTGACCAAAAACTCATACTTAGCATAACTTTCCAAAATTTCCAAATTTACTCTTTCCAAAAATAGTTTCTTTCTAATTCTAGTTCTTTCTAAGACGGAATGTTACAGTGATACATATAGTGACCTTAACACTTAAGAAAATTTAAATTCCTCAGCAAAATTCTACTCACAACGAAGGATGGTTCGAGTCTTAGCTAAAAAAAAATTCTAGGGTGTAACAAAGAGGTTGAAATTGAACGGAGATTGAAGAGGACACTGAACTGGAAGTGGAGGCACATATTAGGGGTGCAGGTCTTCTTTATATTACTTTTGTGGTGATTCAACTGATGTTGGCTTTTCTGAGTGGGTTAGCAGGTACTGAATTCACTCATGCGGTACCAATTACCCAGGTCCTAGGTACTCAACCTATTGCTACTACAACTCCTAAAATGGATGAAGCTTCAGGTACACATGTTTTCTTTCATTTGGTGTTAGGTTCTGTTATAACTAGTACTGAGCATGAGCTATTGACTAAGTTGCTGAAGCTGAAGCCTTCAGTGTTCCACGACACAGAGAGTGATGATGCGTATGAGTTCATTCTGGTCAGTTAGGAGAGGCTGAACAAATTGGGTACTCTTCATCAACATGGAGTAGAGTTTGTTACTTTTCGATTGTAAGGTGGTGCCACGAAATGGCAAAGACCTTATGTGGAGTGTCGTTCATCGGTTCTGCTGATTTGGACTTAGTTTCATACATTATTACTAGAGAAGTATGTGCCTTATACTCTAATAGATGGGAAGAATGATGAATTTCTGGCCCTTGAATAGGGTAATATGCCAGTTGCAACCTATGAGGCCAAATTTCATGCTTTGTCACGTTATGCTACTCAGTTGGTAAGAACTGAGGAGGAGAGGATGAGCCTTTATGTGAATGGATTGAAAATTGACTTGTAGGTGTTATCGGTACACATGACTTCGGTTCGGAGGAACGTCAATGAGGTAAGAGACTATGTTAAGAAAATTGAAGGAGTTCGAAAAGTG
Organism: Solanum gracilifrons; assembly: GCA_029582605.1. Classification (NCBI taxonomy): domain Eukaryota; kingdom Viridiplantae; phylum Streptophyta; class Magnoliopsida; order Solanales; family Solanaceae; genus Solanum; species Solanum gracilifrons. The sequence goes on from JAJOOH010016113.1 coordinate 22,349, forward strand.
GGGTAGGCCAAGACATTAGCTAAGAGGTCCAACATGTGTATTTTAGTTCAGTTAGCTTTGCCAGCTTCTACGGGTGGCTATTTTGGGGTCACACAATAGTCTCTGTCTTAAGGTGGCCAAGGAACCTCATATTCCTCAATGAGCAGGCCTTCACTTGATATGGCATGCTTCACCGGTGGAAAAATAGGTCACTTTACGATGGAATTCCCTCATCCGTCGATAGGTAAACCAGTATAGATGCATACTAGAGTTGTAGTACTTGTAGGTGGAGTTGGTAATGACAGAGGACATCTGTAGAATGGACAAGGCAATAATCAGGGAGCCCATGGGGGCATAGGAAGTGATAATGCTAGAAGAGGAGTGGTGCATTTAGGTAGAGGGGTTGCCTGGAGTGATAATAGGTACTATTCTTGTTTATGGCCGGATGATTTCTATTTTGTTCGCTCTAGGTTTCATTTATTCAAATATATATATCGATCTATTAGTTTTTCTTTGGGACTTGACTTGACTTATGATATGCTTGATGCTCCTATTTATGTTGCTACTCCGATGGGAGAGTCTGTTGTAGTAACCCATGTGTACCATTCTTTTTTTGTGATGTTTATCGGTCTACTAACTTGGATAGATTTTGTTATTCTAAATATGATGGATTTTGATGTGATTTTAGGTATGAGTTATGTGTCTCCTTATCATGATGCTTTGAGCTGTAATTCTAAGACAATAACTCTAGAGATTTCGGGTAGAAATAAACTAGAGTGGAAAGGTGTGTATAGGCCTAAGCCGGTAGAGCTCATATCCTATATCCATGCAAGAAGTTTGTAGGGATGGGTTGTCTAGCCTACTTAACTCATCTCTGAAATGTTAATGCCGAGTCTCCTTCCATTGGGTCAATTCCCATAGTTTCTGATTTTGTAGAGGTGTCTTCCAAGATTCTCCATCAAACTCCATCACTAAGATATGTTGTACTTAAATGAGAATTTCCTTCCATCCACATGTTCATAATTTCTCAATCTTCATGAACTTAATTTCATAGTTAGGGTAATCATACACACTTTCGAATTCATCACATTTATGACCCGGATTTCATGATTGCTTGATTTTTATTCATGGGTATTGATTCTTGACTATTGTGCTTTTTCTTTACACTCAATAAGGTTCTCCATTATCATTCTTATGAGTCATTGGCATGATATTGTTTATGATTTATGAAGTTTATATTTCAAAGCATGATTTATGTAGTTTATATTTTAAAGCATAATTTTCTAGTCGTTATGTTATTATGAAAGTTATTTTTGAAATATCTACGAGCTATACATTTTCTAGAAGATTTCCGCATGAATTAAGTTTTTTTTTGTTTTTTGTTTTTTTTTAAGAGTTAAATCGGGCCATTGCCCTTTTATTAAGAATAAATACAGACAAAAAGACACGGGCCCAAAAGAAACTCACATCCAAATCTACAACAAATTAAAAAAACAAAAAGCAATCTACACTAAACAGACAACAACCAATGGTCGGAACACCTCCAACCTCAAAACTTTTCTCCGGTGGTTTCCCAGTAACAACAATCTTTCAACAGCAGAGCTCATGAGCTTGAGTGACATCCACAAAAGGCATTTACAAGTCTCACGAACGCCATGAATTATATCTCTTTGAAAACTTCTTCAGCTCACAACTCGCGTCTTTGGTTCTGTCATCAAAGTAAGGCCCCAGATCAATACTAAGCATAGGAAAGAAATCTAGGCCAAATTATTAACCAACTGTCACTTTGTCTTCTGCAGATTGAGATCCGAAGAGCTAATACCACTACATGAACACTTAGATCTAGAAGGTATGTTTCTCTATGACCTGTAAAGACCATCCTAATTGACCATATGAATTTGAAGCTAAAGAAACTAAGCAAGAATTCAGAATCTAATATTTCAAGCTTCGTTGAATTTTATATTTTTGAAGGTCACTATTAATTGTAGTGTTGACTAATGCCTCCTTGCTAGCCTCTTCTCATGTTGTCAACTCTGTGATTTTGATATTTTCGTATTCTGAGATTAGGAACTTTGCTCTTCTCTAGCTGAATAATAGTCATTGTCTATTGTGGTAATTCTTGCAAACTATTAAATATTCTATTTGTACCTACAAAATTACCAACACTGTTAGCTAAAAAAATTGCAAACTTGTTCCCTTCCCTGAATATGTGTTTAATCTCCATATTGTAAGTCTTTAACATACACTTAATACCCTTGACTTCTACTAAAATCAACCAAGGAACTTCCTACACTCCATCTAACACTTTCTTAGTGACAAGGGAATCAGTTTCCAAAATCAGCAGAAAATATTATTATTGATGCAATAAACTAAACCTACTACAAAGGCTCTCACTTATGCCTCTAGTGTCGAGCTTAACTCTATCTTTCTTGTCTCTGCAAAGATGAAGTCCCCATAGTGATTTCGAATACAGAAAGCAATAGAACTAACACCCAACATATGTTTGAATGCCCCATCTGAGTTACATTTAAACTTTTCTTCACTAGGACACTCTCATGTAACTATCTTACTGGAAATAAGAGGTTTATAGTCTTACAAAACCTTCACCAGCATCGGCCAATCACCTGGCAACTGTTGAAATTAAGGATATCTGTAAGAAGCCAATTGTCACGACCCGATTCCTCGAATTATGATGGCACCTACTATAACCCACCAGTAGGTAAGTCAACCCGTAACCCGGAACAACAAGCAATGGGTCTGAGGGCAGAAACTAAACAACATTAGGAAAAATTCAAGATAACAACATAAACAGGCGGAAGCAAACCAAAACATATATACAAATAAAGATCCCTCCCAGAACCTGGAAGTCACTAGTACAGAGCTACTAACAAAACGAGCACAAGTCCCAAAAGTGGACCACAGAGACTGGATTGTCTCGAAAGGTAAAAGACAAGTTTTTATACACAGATGGAGACTGAAATAGTACAAAACGTTGTGTGCTCACCCACGTCTCCGGATCAGACTACTCCAAACTGGATCAACGCCGGCCACTGGTGCTCGGACCTGCATCACGAAACAGATGTAGAGCGTAGCATGAGTACCAAAACAACAGGTACCCAGTAGACATCATAGGCCGACTGAACTTGAAAAGTAAAGGAAATATGAAAAGAAGGAATAACACAAATCGAAGTCAAGAACGAAAATCTAACTAACAATGGACAGGAGTGTAGAAACAACTAACTAAAGTACTATATAAGCTAACTACACTTAACTGGACCCCCATAAGCCCAGAAGGTACACTCGTGCGCAAGTTAAATAAAAATCCGAATGGACCCCCATAAGCCCGACGAGTACACAAAATAACTATAACTAAAAAGAATTGCATATAAGAACCCAAGAACGGAGAACATCAAACTAGAACCTCAACCCCAATTAGTAGAATCTGACAGTACGGAGGCCGGATCTCGAACCGGATGCTCACCAGAATTACCCAAGTAACCAATCACAAATATCAAGTATCTGAGGTCGGAAATCTAACCGGATGCTCTATATAAGTATTTGGGCAATAGAGGCCGGACCTTAAACCGAATGCTCTATATAAGTATCTGGGAAATAGAGACCGGACCTTAAACCGGATGCTCCATATAAGTATATGGGCAATAGAGGTCGGACCTTAAACCGGATGCTCCATATAAGTATCTGGGCAATACAGGCCGAACCTTAAACCGGATGCTCCATAAAGGTGCCAATGTAGCTGTTGAAAGAGTCCTAATCGATCCACGCTCATAAATGTCTGTGGAACGCCGTCCACACTTAGCCAATCAATGTAAGTCCTTAGAACCGAATCGAAAATCAAATTCAAGTAGCGCAGCAGAATTAGTGTCGCCGACGTAACTCGGGAAGCCGTAACATCGGGGAAAATAAGGATAACTTTATTCGGAGAAAGCGTATCGCCTAGCTAAGGCCCAAACTATCAGACTCAAGTCTGCTACACCAGTCTACAGGGATCTAAGTCGGCCGAGCGACGTCGGGGAAAAACTAAGGCCTATCGGATCCGAATCATGTATTTCTAAGACAAGCCCTAGTCAAACCTAAACTAAGGCCCAACATGCTTCAAATAAAGTAATTAAGCATGCAAGCACTCTACATAGCGAGCAGGGTCAATTCAATAACATAAAACATGCTCATTGTTACCCGATAATTCTCGAAATAGATCGAAAACATAAATTTTAAACACCTATATGTGATTCAATAACTACCCAACCCAAATCCCAACTAATCAACATGCATTCACATTCTCGAGCTCAATCTAAGAGAGGGAAATCGTACCCTACCTGTAGTCCGATCACACGCGCTCTAAAATCACTTCTCCGGAGCTTTCCCTTTTCGAACAGCCTCGAAGCGCTGCCTAGCTATTAAAAATAGATTCACAACGTTATTACAGTCGTTTAGACATATAAATCAAAACAAACGGAGACGGGTTAATTTTGAAGTCAAAATGGGAATCGTGGGACCCGCACCAAACTGTCTGAATTTGACACCGTTAAGACACCCTAAACAACACCCCAAACTTGTGTTCCAAAATGGAACACAATTCGGGGCTCAAAACACAGCAAAACCCAACAAGCAAGAAAACCACACTTTAATCAACTTAACAAAAAACATTGCAGCAGTCTAAACTTGAAATCTACAAGGATCTAATGGTACCCAGCATACTTTGAACACTCTACAACGAAGCCAATACAATTTCCAACACGTAGGACTTCGAATCACCCAAATCCGAGCTAAAATGAGTGAGATATGACCAAAACAAGGATGCCAAAAACAAAAACTCGAAAAAGGGTACAACAGTCAGGTTTATCACGAAATTTACGTCGAATTACGCACACCCGACAACTTCTGAACACTCTACAGCGAAGCCACCAAAAATACGAAGCTCCCGCACTTTGAATCGCCTAATTCGGATGAAAGATGAGAGAGTTATGAGGGTTTAAGGTTTGGAAAATGTTGCTGTTATTTATGCATTTATAGCAGATTTTCTGCAATAACTTTCCAAAAACTAAAAACTCCAACGGGGTGCTCCTATCTCGTTCGGAACCCCGTGCACGCAACCAAGTTATGCAACCATACCAAATTCGATATTTCGGACTCAATGGCACAGTCAAAATTTCTATACGAGGTCATCTTGACAAAAAGTGGGTCCCACACCAAAATGCCATTTTAAGTCAAAAACCACAATAGAGCTCCGAAAAATATCAAAAACCTCGAGACACAAAATAAAGGTCAATCTAGACCAAACTTGACATTCCAGAGCTAACCGCGCTGACAGAATTCTCATTCGAGCGCGTTTACTCAAAATGTTGACTAAAGTTAAACTTAGGCTTAACCTTAAAGTTAAAATGCCTAATCGCACCGACTCACACTGATAACCTCGGGAGTCATGCCGACCATTCTAGTAGACTACAATGACCTTTTCGGAGCTGATGGAGTCGTCAGAATTGGATTCTGATGTCATCTTCTTGAACTTTTGATCGAAAATGATCGTTCAAGGTTTATAAGCTCCAAAACACTAAAACTCACACTATAACCAAACGAACGACCAGGTGACCGAACTGTCAGTCCCAGAAAGTCATAAATGACTTGGGGTCGCTACAAGAACGTTCTAAACGACACACAGAAGTCAAGACACAGAAATGACCAGGAGGGTGATTACAATATTCACTACTAAAAAGGACTTTCATCCGCGAAAGAAAGGATCAAGAAGTACCTGAAGGCTCAAAAAAGCCGGGAAACTACTCTCGCATCTCCTGCTCGGTCTCCCAGGTAGCCTTCTCGTCTGGACAATGCCTCCAACAGACTTTAACAACAGGAATGGCTCTTGAGCGCAATTTCCTCACATCTCTGGCTAGAATGGCAACTGGATCCTCTACAAATGTCAAACGATCATCCAACTCGACTGCATGATACTGGAGCACATGAGACTCATCAGGAACATACCACCGCAACATCGAGACATGGAATACCGGTTGAATGGCTGAAAATGCTGGAGGTAGGGCTAACTAATAAGCAACCTCCCCAACTATCCGGAGTATCTCAAAAGGCCCAATGTAGCTGGGGCTAAGCTTGCCCCGCCTCCCAAAACTCATCACACCCTTCATGGGTGACACACGGAGGAATACCTGGTCACCAACTGCAAACCTCAATGGTCGACGCATGTGATCCGCGTAACTATGTGTCTACTATGAGCCGTCCTAAGCCTATCCTGAATCACCCTCACCTGATCCAGGGCCTCCTGAAGCAAATCTGTACCACGCGACCTAGGCTCTGTAGACTCAAACCAACCAACTGGAGAGCACGCCTACCATATAAGGCCTCGAATGGGGCCATCTGAATAGTAGAGTGGTACATGTTGTTGTACGCAAACTCCGCCAAAGGCAAGAACTGGTCCCAGTGACCTCCAAAATTCATAGCACAGGCCCGCAACATATCCTCAAGGACCTGAATAGTACGCTCCGATTGGCCATCCGTCTGTGGGTGAAAAGTTGTGTTAAGGTGGACACGGGTGCCCAACTCCTCCTGAAAAGCCCTCCAAAAGCTGGAAGTGAACTGTGAACCCTGGTCTGAAATGATAGAAATAGGCACGCCATGAAGACGAACCACCTCTCTAATGTAGATACAAGCCAACTTGTCAGTACTGAAAGTAGTGTGAACAGGAAGGAAGTGTGCTGACTTGGTCAATCGATCCACGATGACCCAAATATTGTCAACACCTTTAGAAGTCCGAGGCAACCCCACAAAGAAGTCCATAGTGATACGCTCCCACTTCCACTCCGGAATGGGCAATCTCTGGAACTCGCCACCAGGCCTCAAATGCTCGGCCTTCACCTGCTGGCAGCACAAACAATGGGATACGTAGTCGGCAATATCTCTCCTCATGCCACTCCACCAGTAATGCTGCCTCAAATCACGATACATCTTCGTTGTGCCCGGATGGATAGAGTATCTAGACTCATGGGCCTCAGAAAGTAACAACTGTATCAAATCTCCAACTCTCAGAACACAGATGCGGCCGGCGAGTCTCAATACTCCATCAGGATCTAAGGTAGCATGATCACCATCACCCGCTAACACTCGATCTCTAAGGACCACCAAGGCCTCATCCTCAAACTGGCAACCACAGATCCTATCAAGCAAAGAAGACTGAACTCCCATATAGGCCAAGACGCGTCTAGAATCTGAGATATCCAACCGAACCATGCTATTAGCTAAGAACCGAATGTTCAAAGCTAAGGTTCGCTCCTCAATAGATAAGAAGGCTAGACTAACCTACTCACCGCCTTCCGGCTCAAGGCGTCATCTACCACATTCGCCTTGCCCGGATGATAGAGAATAGAGAAGTCGTAGTCCTTCAGGAGCTTAATCCAACTACGCTGCCTCGAATTAAGGTCCCTCTGGCTCATGATGTATTGAAGACTCCTATGATCAATATAGATCTCATATCGAACTCCATACAAGTAGTGCCTCCAAATCTTAAGTGCGAAAACTATCGCCGCCAACTCCAAGTCATGAGTGGGGTAGTTGGGCTCATGGATCTTAAGCTGCCTCGACGCATAAGCAATAACCCGGCCCTGCTGCATCAATACACAACCCAAACCAACGCTGGATGCGTCACAATAAATTGTGAAGCCCTCGCTCTCAACTGGAAGAGTCAATATATGAGTGATGGTCAATAGCTCCATGAGCCTCAAAAAGCTCGTATCACACTCCTCTGACCAAACAAAGGGAACATCAACACGAGTCAATCGAGTCAACGGGGCTGCAATAGTAGAAAAGCCCTCACCAAAGCGTTTGTAGTAACTCGCTAACCCGACGAAGCTACGAACCTCAATAATAGAAGTGGGTCTATCCCAATCACGAATAGCCTGAATCTTTGTCGGATCAACCCCAATACCCTCCTTGGACACCACGTGCCCCAAGAATGCTAGAGACTCAAGCCAAAACTCACACTTTGAGAACTTGGCATAAAGCCGCTGATCTCTCAAAGTCTGGAGCACTAAGCTCATGCTCACTCCGGCTCAGCGAATATACCAGTATGTCATCAATGAAGACGATAACAAATAAATCAAGGTATGGCCTAAAAACACGTGTCATCAAGTCCATGAAGGCAGCAGGGGCATTAGTCAACCCAAATGACATCACCAAGAACTCATAATGGCAATAACGGGTCCTAAATGCAGGCTTAGGGATGTCCGCTGCCCTAATCCTCAGCTTATGGTACCCGGACCTCAAATCAATCTTAGAAAACACGGTGGCACCCTGAAGCTGATCAAACAAATCATCAATACGAGGCATGGGGTAAAGATTCTTCACCGTCACCTTGTTCAACTGCTTGTAGTCAATGCACATCCTTATAGTCCCGTCCTTCTTCTTCACAAACAGAACATGAGCACCCCAAGGCGACACACTCGGACGGATGAACCCCTTACCTAAGAGGTCCTCTAACTGAACACTGAGCTCCCTGAGCTCTGCAAGAGCCATCCGGTAAGGCAGAATAGAAATAGGACGGGTGTCGAGCTCTAAATCTATGGCAAAATCAATGTCACGGTCTGGTGGTAGGCCATGTAGGTCTGTAGGGAACACATTTGCAAACTCTTTAACCACAGGAACTGAGTCAACTGAAGGACCCTTTCTACTCACATCTCTCACATAGGCCAAATAAGTTAAGCACCCAGAAGCAACCAACCATCTAGCCCGAATAAAAGAGATGATCCCCATCGGTGTGTGATTATAAGCACCCTGCCACAACACTAGGGGAATGCCAGACATGGATAAAGTAACGATCTTGGCATATCAATCCAAGACCGCATGGTAGGGGGCTAACCAGTCCATGCTCAGAATCACATCAAAATCAACCATATCTAGCAGAATAAGACCCACTCTAGTATCATAACCCTGGATAGTCACTAAGCAAGATCGCAATACCTGATCCACTACTAAGGGCTCATCTACCGAGGTCGAAACATGAACCGGCTCTGCCAAAGACTCAAACCTCATACCCAATCGGGGAACAAAATAAACAGGTACATACGAGAATGTGGACCCGGGATCAAATAATATTGTAGCAGGCTGATGGCATAATAAAAGTGTACATGTGATGACATCGTCAGATGCCTCAGCTGCCGCCCTCACCGGAGCTGCATAGAAATGACCCTGAGCACCTCTACCCGATGCATCTGATCTACCACCTAACCTACCTCTCCGAGCTCTGCCTCTGGTACCCTGTCGGCTGTCCCGACGATTCTGGTTCTGACCACCACCTCTAGCTAGAAGGGGAACTGTTGAAACTGGTCTAAGTGCAAGGGGAGCTGGTACAATCACCCCTCGCCCTCGCTAGGGGTACCCTCTGGACCAATGATCAAGTGCACCACAATCAAAACACTCCGAAGCTGAACGCCCTAAAGTAACCCGACCGCGGTATGAAGGGGGGGAATCTGATCCCCTCGAACTCTGGCCCGTACTAGGACCACCCTACTGATGTTGGCCTCCCTCAGAAGTAGGTAATGCTTCCTGAACAGGCCGACTGGACTGACCCTGCTAGAACCTCTGGTGGGGCCTATCATGGGAGTCTCTCCCTCTAGTTTGGGACCCGTTGTAGCTACCCTGGTAGCGTGCCTTCTTGTCGCTGCCCCCTTGGGCCTCGCGATAAATATGCACCATGGATCGAGCATGATCGACCACATCAAGAAATGAACGGCCAGCTGAAACCAAATGTTCTGTGTCGACCCTCAGACGATACCGCAACCCACGTACAAAACAACGAACTCTCTCCTCCTCCGTGAGTACGATCATGGTAGCATGTCGAGACAATTCATGGAACCTCGTCTCGTACTCTGAGACGGTCATAGGGCCCTGCTCCAATCTGGAGAACCGATCACGAAGCCTATCCCTGACGCTCCGTGGCATGAACCGGGCTAAGAAAGCCTCTGAGAACTCACTCCAAGATATAGGAGGCGATCCAACTGGCCTGGACTCTCGATACGTGCACCACCACTGGTTGGCTGGCCCATGGAACTAATGAGCGGTGAAGTCAGCTCCTCTCGACTCCAAGAGGCCTAATGACTGTAGCTGGTCCTGACAAGTGAGCTGGAATTCATGGGCGTTTTCCCCAATCGCCCCTGAGAATATTTGCGGTTCCAACCTCTGGAATACCCCGAGCATCTTCTACTCGAGCAGTGGCATCTCCTTGTCCTTTAAGTCTGGCAAGGCGGTCACATGAACTGGTGGCGGTTGAACCTCTGGTGCAGTTGCGGCAGGCTGACCCTGCGGTGCTGTAGCAGGAGCTGGAGCTGGGACTGGTGCTGGTGCCTGATGCATATCACCAATAGCTGCTAATATCTGAGTCAGCAGGGCATGAAGGTCAATAGTTGCAAATACTGGCTGTGGAGATACAAATGTTGCCTCAGACTCTTCTTCCCTATCTCGGGCCGATGCTGCGGCCCCGCCTCGATCTCGGGGTCGGCGTCTACCCCAAGCTGGGGCTCTGTGTCTGCAGGCCCGGGTGCATCACCCCCGGTCGTGCCGCCTCGAGTGCGAGCCAACCTACGAAAGAGTGAAACAAGTGAGATTTCAATGAACCAATAAGACACACGTTGCACGAAAGTGAAACAAAAGAGGAAATCTTCCTAAAGACATCCTGGAGCCTCCCGAAGATAAGTTACGTACGTCTCCGCACCGATCCGCAAGACTCTACTAGACGTTAGCTCTGTACAATTGAGACCGGTGAACCTGAGGCTATGATACCAACTTGTCACGACCCGATTCCTCGAATCATGATGACACCTACTATAACCCACCAGTAGGTAAGCCAACCTGTAACTCGGAACAACAAGTAATGGGTCTGAGGGAAGAAACTAAACAAGATTAGGCAAAATTTAAGATAACAACATAAACAGGCGGAAGCAAACCAAAACATATATACAATAAAGATTCCTCCCAGAACCTGGAAGTCACTAGTACAGAGCTACTAACAAAATGAGTACAAGTCCCAAAAGTGGACCATAAACACTGGACTGTCTCGAAAGGTAAAAGTAAAGTCTATATACACAAATGGAGACTAAAATAGTACAAAACGTCGTGTGCTCACCCCCGTCTCGGGAGCAGACTACTCCAAACTGGATCAACGTTGACCACTGGTACTCGGACCTGCATCACGAAACAGATGCAGAGCGTAGCATGAGTACCAAAACAACAAGTACCCAGTAGGCATCATAAGCCGACTGAACTTGAAAAGTAAAGGCAATATGAAAAGAAGGAATAACACAAACCAAAGTCAAGAATGAAAATCTAACTAACAATGGACACGAGTGTAGAAAGAACTAACTAAAGTAATCTATAAGCTAACCACACCTAACTAGACCAGATAAGCCCAGAAGGTACACTCGTGCGCAAGTTAAATAAAAACCCGAACGGACCCCCATAAGCCCGACGAGTACACAGAATAACTATAACTAAAGAGAATTGCATATAAGAACCCAAGAACGGAGAACATCGAACCAGAACCTCAACCCCAATTAGTAGAATCTGACAGTAGGGAGGCCGAACCTCGAACTGGATGCTCACCAGAAGTACCCAAGTAACCAATCACAAGTATCAAGTATCTGAAGTCGGAACTCTAACTGGATGCTCTATATAAGTATCTGGGCAATAGAGGCCGGACCTTAAACCGGATGCTCGATATAAGTAACTGGGCAATAGAGGCCGGACCTTAAACCGGATGCTACATATAAGTATCTGGGCAATAGTGGTCGGACCTTAAACTGGATGCTCCATATAAGTATCTAGACAATAGAGGCCGGACCTTAAACTGGATGCTCTATAAAGGTGCCAATGTAGCTGCTGAAAGAGTCCTAATCGATCCACGCTCATATATGTCTGTGGAACACCGTCCATACTTAGTCAATCAATGTAAGTCCTTGGAACCGAATCGAAAATCAAATTCAAGTCGCGAAGAAGAATTAGTGTCGCCGACGTAACTCGTGAAGCCGTAACATCGGGGAAAATAAGGATAACTTTAGTCGAAGAAAGTGTATCGCCTAGCTAAGGCCCAAACTATCAGACTCAAGTCTACTACACCAGTCTACAGGGATCTAAGTCGGCCGAGCGACATCGGGGAAAAACTAAGGCATATCAGATCTGAATCATGTATTTCTATGGCAAGCCCTAGTCAAAACTAAACTAAGGCCCAACATGCTTCAATTAAACAGTAATTAAGCATGCAAGCACTCCACATAGCGAGGAGGGTTACTTAATAACACAAGCATGCTCATAGTTACCCGATAATTCTCGAAATAGGCCGAAAACATATTTTTTAAACACCTATAAGTGATTCAATAACTACCCAATCCAAATCCCAACTAATCAACATGCATTAACATTCTCGAGCTCAATCTAAGGGAGGGAAATCGTAGCCTACCTGTAGGCCGATCACACGCGCTCCAAAATCACTTTTCCGGAGCTTTCTCTTTCCAAACAGCCTCGAAACGCTGCCCCGCTATCAAAAATAGAGTCACAATGTTATTACGGTCGTTTAGACACCAAAATAACAACAAACGGAGACGGGTCAATTTTGGAGTCAAAACAGGAATCGTGGGACACACACCAAACTGTCCGAATTTGACTCCGTCAAGACACCCTAAACAACACGCCAAACTTGTGTTTTCTGAAATGGAACACAATTCAGGGATCAAAACGCAGCAAAACCCAACAAGCAAGAAAACCACACTTTAATCTACCTAAAAGAAAATATTGCAGCAGTCTAAACTCGAAATCTACAAGGATCTAATGGTGCCCAGCACTCTTTGAACACTCTAAAATGAAGCCAAGACAATTTCCAACAGGTAGGACTTCGAATCACCCAAAACCGAGCTAAAATGAGTGAGATATGACCAAAACCAAGATGCCAAAAACAAAACCTCGAAAAAGGGTACAACAGTCGCAAAATTTACCTCAAAATACGTGCACCCGACAACTTTTGAACACTCTACAGTGAAGCCACCAAAAATACGAAGCTCCCGCACTTTTAATCGCCTAATTCGGATGAAAGATGAGAGAGTTATGAGGGTTTAAGGTTTGGAAAATGTTGTTATTTCTGCATTTATAGCAGATTTTCTGCAATAACTTTCCAAAAACTAAAAGCTCTGACGGGGTGATCCGATCTCGTTCGAAACCCCGTGCACGCAAACGAGTTATGCAACGATACCAAATTCAATATTTCGGACTCAATGGCACAGTCAAAATTTCCATACGAGGTCATCTTGACAAAAAGTGGGTCCCACACCCAAATGTCATTTTAAGTCAAAAACCACAAAAGAGCTCCGAAAAATATCAAAAACCTCGAGACACAAAAGAAAGGTCAATCTAGACAAAACTTGACATTTCGGATCTAACCGCGCTGACGGAATTCTCATTCGAGCGCGTTTACTCAGAATGTTGACCAAAGTCAAACTTAGGCTTAAACTTAAAGTTAAAACGCCTAATCGCACCGACTCACACTAAAAACCTCAGGAGTCATGCCGACCATGCTACTAGTCTAAAATGACCCTTCCGGAGCTGATGGAATCGTCAGAATTGGATTCCAATGTCATCTTCTTGAACTTTTGATAAAAAATGATCGTTCAAGGTTCATAAGCTCCAAAACACTAAAACTCACACAATAACCAAACGAACGACCAGGTGACCGAACTGTCAGTCCCAGCAAGTCATAAATGACTTGGGATCGCTACAGGAACGCTCTAAACGAAACAGAAATGACCAGGAGGATCATTACACCAATAGATACAAATTTCTATTATTCTCTATTATCATAGCATTCTTGGACATCCTTCCTCCATGACTGATGATATTTCTTCTTTTTTATATTTACCAAATAATAAAGATTGGAACAGCTCTAAACAAAGGTTTAATCTTGGCAACACAATCACCTTTCCACCATTTCTCCACTGTTTGTTTGATTTAAACAAAGGGACCCTTTACACCAGCAACTCCAGCAAATAAACTCCACAGATCCTTAGAAATAGGACATTGCATAAACAAATGTTGAAATTTTTTCTTGACAATTATCATTACAACTACAACAAATGAAAGAGTCAATGACTTTAATCTTTACCAGCACCTCTCGAATTGGTATCATTTGAAACCAAATTTTCCAGAGTAAAAACGATATCCTAAAAAGAATTCTTTTTTCCCAAATGCACATAATATTCTCCTTCTTGTCTTTTCTTTGTCTGAAGATCTCTCATGCACTCTTAACAGAAAATTTACCATTCTAATTAGGCATCCACCAAGATTTGTCCCTCTCTTCTGACCACTGAACATTTTTAAGAACTTGGTAGCTAACCTGTTCAGTGCACATATTCTCTATCAAAGTATAGTTCAAACCATCATCCTCTTTAAATTGTTTAACCTCTTCAAAGTTCTCATCAATGCTATGAGATATAGGTAACCAGTAGTTCAGAGAACCTAATTGTGTCCAATTGTCATAGCATATGCTAGAATGACCATTTCTGACTTCCCACCAAATCTCCTTATCCATGTCATTCTTTGCTTGTTATAAACATAATTTGAAAGATAGGTTTTAAAAAGATATTTCAGTATATGAATTTAGAAAGAAAGATTTGAGCTTTATCTCACCAAATTGAGTGTTGTCTCACATTTTATTAAGACAAACATATAGTTTACCTAAATATGAGCATATCACATAAGTATATTGTTTTGGAAGGATTATTTAGCACCAAGAGGATGTGAGTTTAGAAAACCCAAGTCCCATAACTATGTGTCACTGTATATTTTGAGTGTGCCACTTTGACGGTCAACTATTTTAGCCCTTTGAGGCTTTAGTTAGTGGATACACATCAGATAGATGAATTCTATAGTATATGACAACCCTCTCCAGCCGGATTGTAAGTTGGTGTATCGTGAGCTCACATGATTTATGTCGATTGTAAGAAACTCCCCAATAAAACATGTTTATGTTATATTCTTAACTTGTCATTGTACATTTTACAGATATGACATTGTATACATATGTCTAATATGGGGCTACCAAAATAGATTAATTTTATGTATTTTAAAGCAAATTCGCAAAATGATATTTCATATATTGACTTAAAAATGTTTCTTTTTTTTCTTAGTGCATTATTGTTATGATTAGGCTTATTGTCATATTACATACTCAGTGCGTGGAGTACATTCCACGTACTAGCTGCTACTTTTCTGCGCTGCATTCTTTTATGATGTAAATTCAGATGCTCGTGCTCAGATTCACAATTCTTTCCCAGCCGGCTGAAAAGTGGATGCAGAATTACCGGTCTTAGTCTTCAACTTTTAGCTTAAAAAAGGAAAAAAAAATTCAGTAGTTGGTGAGTCCTCCTCATTTGAGAACCTCATGAATTAGTTAGTAGTTACGATTATTGTTAGTTTTGTTAATTTTTTAGATAGTTGGGGGCCATGTCCCGACATACTTTTTTCTTTAATTCTAGATAGTAGAGGTTTTATTTCAAACATGAGTTGTTCAACTTCGTGGATGTTTCCATCATTTCATTCAAAATTATGTTAAATCAATTGCCCAGTTGATTATGTTTCAACTTCCGCTCGACTTTCACGAATATGTATGATTAGTTCATTAGTAGCATGTCAGTACCAAGGGTCCGCTTGGGGTCATTGATGGTCTTGGGTGCCAATCACACCTAGGATTTAGACTCGGGTCATGACACTCCTAAAAACTCTCGGCCCAATTACGAGAATATCACCCTAAATCCTTCTCAGACACTTGGGTGTCGTTCATCCATCAAAAGTCTCTAGTTAACCATCTTCTCTTGATCTCAAGTTATTAGATGGTGGTTGGTAGCACCAAATTTCAGTTAATGAACCTTTTTCCTAATTTGTATTTCTATGATCAAATGGGTCAAAATACGAGTGAGTTTTTTAGTAATGGTTGTCAATCATTTTTAAAGAAAACGTTAAGTGTGAAAGGAACTTAATACACAATAATCATCCCTTGATAAATGAATATTTTATTATAAAACATTCATTATCATCATCCGTATTCTAATCTTCATAACTCTAGTCATAAGTTTAGCTACTCATAACTAGAGGAAAACAATAACTATAATAAATTAAATTACTCGTTATCTTCAGAAAAGTTTAAATCACTATACGAAGAATAAATTATTCGTGATTGATATTTATATCAAATCGGTGAATATGTGATGATTTTTCACACACTTATATTATTTAATTATGATTAACTAATGCTCCATATACTTTTATTTAAATAAATCAATTTGCTATGGTTAATTACTATGATCTTTTGTGAATAACGGGTGTAGGTATATTATTTTCTTGTCAAAACAATTCCCAAATAACAAACTACAAGAGTGGGACTGTGGGACATTTGGTGGGCAATCCAAGAACTCAAATTGCAAGTACTTCCTCCGTTCCATTTTAATAATGTTTTGAAAATTTAAGTTTAATTGCTAATACTTTATATAGTTAGTTAATAATAAAGGTTACAATGAAATAAGATGTTTTCTTTGTCCTAAATTAGTTGTTACATTTTGTTTTTTGAGGGTTATTAATCTTTGAAGTTAAGTTGAATTATATTAAATAAAAAATACTTTTATAATTAAAATTTAGTGAGTGTTAGGCCATATGATGAAATTTTAAAAAAATAATTTTGTTTCCAAAATAAAAAATGATATATTTGAAAACTATAAGATAGTAAAAGGATGAGAGGGAGTTGCTCGGATGGTAAGCACCCCTCACTTTCAATCCGAAAGTTGTGAGTTCGAGTCACCAAGGGAGCAAAAAGGAGTGGGAGCTCCTAGGGAGGGTAAAAAAAAAGCGTAAAAGATTATAGGAAATTGACTACAAATTGTCAAAATAAATAAATAAAATATATTTTTAATATAAATAAAACAAGTACTCCCTCAGTCCCTAATTACTTGTCCACTTTTAAATTAACACACCTATTAAGAAAATGATTAATGACATAGTGAGTTTCTCATTTTACTCCTATTAGCTATGAAGTGGATGAAAAGTTCTACATTTTTCAAAATAATTAGTCATTTAATTAAGGGTATAATAGGTAAAAAAGAATTTGTCCTTTCTTGATTTGTCAAAATAGACAAGTAATTAGAGACAACTATAAAAGAAAAAGTGGACAAGTAATTAGGAACAGATGGAGTAAAAAACAACTAAGGAAGTATCCTCCTTTTATTTTTTAGTCTTTGTTGACTCTTTAAAAGTTAATTTGGTCACATTTCAATCCTCTACATTTAATTATCCCAACTCCAAACCACTAGTCAGCAACTCATCATTAATTTTTAGATTTCCAGCTGAATATTATCTATTAAACTATTCCATTAATTAGTCCTACAAATTACTACTATCCATCTGTAACAGACTGTGACACTGGTCCTATTTATATATTTTGATTAGAGTATAGTATTTATATATTTTGATTAGAGTTTCAAATTTGAATTTTAAATTTTTTTAAAAATAAAATATGATACGGAACATTTTCTTCTTGTTATATGAATT
>JAJOOH010016114.1:0-64741 GCA_029582605.1 Solanum gracilifrons
GTTTCATACGGATGACTAGCATATTCATATACTAATTCTATTTCTTTGATTGCTCTATCCATATGGAATATAGCTTTTTTATGCCCCCAGGCTCTATCTCTTACTTGATGCAAGCTTTTTTGGATAAACCTCATTAAGCAGAAATAGTTTAATGCAAAAGCATTGATTTTTGCCTCTCGGCTATGAAAATAGCATGATTAGTTATAAACATATTTTTAACAAATTTAATTTTAATTCCCTATAGGTACTAAGTATATAATTTTATGTTTTTGTAAAATGTATGCAATACAGTATGTTATAAAATTTATAATATGTAATAAAAAGTTCGCGTGTATACCTTTCTTCTCTTTTATCGATGAATAGCCTTCATCACTACCGCAGTAGTTCTCCCTTTAGGCTATGAACAGTATTTCGCCTTGTTGACCTCGGTCCTCTGGCTACTTTATTACCTATATATATATATAAGATCAGAAATAACTATTTTAAAAACAGAAAAAAAAAAGTCAAAAATACCCTTACTTTGACAAAAATGTTCTCATTAGTAGTTTATCCTCGGGAGACTAAAAATTCCACAGTACAATTTGGGGGAAATTCACTGAACAATACTGAGAATCTTCCATAATTGCAGAGCAAAACAATCGTTTCATTTCTCAAATTTTTGCTACCAAAAATGGAATCTGAAGAAGATGAAAGCACCCATCAAAACTCAAAACGGAGCAAACCCATTAACCAGTCTCAATTTCCATCAACTTCGATGCAAGATTCAACCTTTACAACCCCCAATTTGCCCGAAGAACTCATCACTGAAATCCTCAAAAGGGTTCCAGTGAAATCCCTCTTGCAGTTCAGGTGTGTTTCGAAGTCTTGGCTTGGTATAATCTCTAGCTCTGATTTTGTTAAAACCCATCTTAGTTTATCTGCTAATGACAAGGATTACAAACACCATAGGCTTATGTTGAGTTTTGTTCAACCTGAATACAATCTTAAGGACTGTTCTCTTGGTTCTTTGTTATATGGGTCTCTTACTGAGGCGTTTGATTTGGATTATCCTATGAAAAATCCAGTTAAATCTGTTTGGATTGTGGGTTCTGTTAATGGGTTGATTTGTGTTGCTATTGAGGAGAATGATTTGTTTATATGGAACCCGTCGATTAGGAAGTTCAAGAGATTGCCGGATTCTAGGCCGACATTGAGGTGTGGTTACTATTTTATGTATGGTTTTGGATATGACGAGGTTCATGATGATTATAAGGTAGTGGGTATTTTCTGTATTTTTGGTGCTGGTGGTTCGTATGATGTTGAGGTGAAGATATATGGTTTAAAGAGTGATTCTTGGAGAAACGTTGATGATTTTCAGGGTGGGGTGTTGTTGAATGATTCGGGTAAGTTTGTGAAGGGGAGGCTTCATTGGGCAACTACTGCTCGTCTTGGTGAGTATAATGGCTGGGATATTATTTCTATTGATTTGAAGGATGAGAAATGGGGAAAGATAGAGCAGCCCTGCTATGAAAAAGGAAATTTTGATTTTGTGTTGGGAGTGTTGGAAGATAATCTTTCCGTGCTTTGTAATTATAACAAAACTCGGGCAGACGTGTGGGTCATGAAGGATTACGGGGTCAAAGATTCTTGGGAAAAAATGTATACCATCAGTTGTCCTAATGACCCAGGGAAGTATATGTTCTCTCCACCCCTTTGCATGTCAAAAAAAGGTGAAATTTTGCTCGTGTTTGGGTCAATTTTCATGATATACAATCCCAGTGATGATTCGATCAGATATCCGGAGGTGACCAACTTTGATGCCTGTCTTGAGGCGGAAATCTACACTGAAAGCCTAATATCTCCCATTTTACAAAATGAGCCAATTCCACAACAACAATGAAGGCTGCAGAAGCTCAGATGAATGATAATCCCATGACTTACGACATGTAAGAGCTCTGCTTAATACATTTTTCAACATGTGTTGTTCTATTTGTTTCTTTTGTCAACTATAGAATAAGATATTGCATATGCAACATCATTACAATTGTGGTTCATAGATATCTTGTTTGTTCTTTCTCCTTTTTGCATAGTTCCATGAAACAGCTTGTCGCAACAACAATCATTTGGTTATAATTTTTAGTGATTACCACTTAATAGGACTTTGTTTTTCTCTTCTTGAGAAGTTCTGTAAGGTTCTTTTTACATCTAGACAAGACAAACTAAGGATAAAGACCATCAGGGACATGGAAATCATGGCAGGGGAATCTGTGTAAACCTTGACAGGGGTATATTTTTTTATCCAGGGCCTACTTTGACTAGTCTTTTTAGGTGAAACTTAATATGGATAAAAGAAAGTATGGGAATTATGGAATAGGAGTTAAAGTGGGATATACTATCCAGTTTTGGTGTTCCACCCTGCTCCTTATAGCTTACTGCTAATTTTCTATTGTCTTCTCATTCTATTACATATTTGGTCAATCAATGGCTGAATCTTCTTTCGGTTTGGTAAATAACACTGAGTTGAACAAAAGTGAGTTGTCCGGAGAAAGCGGTTGAGGAAACATATTTAGCTGTTATGATCAGTCACTAGCGTAGATTGGAGGTACCAATGAACAGGAGAATGTAGAGAAATGAATTGGGATTTAATGCTTTGTTTAAGATGGTTCCGTCTTCTAAGTTACTAATGTACAAATATTTTTCATCTTCATTGTTTTGGAAACGAAGTTCCCCTGCTATAAAGAGCTCTTTTATCGTTGTTTCTAAATAGAGCGGCTGATGTATATGCAACTGGACCTTTTTCAGAATTCTTTGGTTCTATGGTTACGTATCACTAAATGAGACATGAATAGCCTTTTTCGATGCATCATTTCAAGGGAAACTCTTATTTCGTTACGGTATCAACTATTAGTTGTGACTTTGAAATCTGACCAAAGTTAATGTAGCCAAGCATGTAGAAACAAGGAAACATATCTAATCCTTGTAGTAAAACAGTTTCAAGAATTTGAAACATGGATTTAGTTATTGTTGTGGTTCTATTTCTTGATTTGTATCCTCTGTTAGACACTAAACAGAGGTAAGAGGGGAGAAATGAGACGTAGCCAAGGTAACTTAATTGTACATTTTAGTGGAAATAATACGAAGGAAAAAGATTAAAACTCCCACAGGTTGCATTGGAAATTCTTGCGAGTAAAAGTTGGAGGAGCTAGGCAGGGCTATGCCTTTTGTGAAGTGCTCCAGCTCTGAATCAAATAACCTTTTGGGAAGGTCAATGTGTTGCATCCACAACATGAGTATATCTTGTGACCCTTTCTTAGTTTTTATTTTCTTTTGGTATTTATAGACTACGTGTACCATTTGTGCACCGCTTTCATGCAGTCTAGACTTGAAATTACTTAACTACCTTATATTTGTTCATCTTCACTGTTTAGAACGTGAACCGAAGAACCTTTGACATTTCTCAAATTTTGGGAAATGGAGCTAGTCTTTTTTGCTCAAATAAGGCCAGCAACTCGTGTTTAGTACATGTTAAATGGAAAATGTGCCAGAGCTAGCTCTTCATGTGTTGCTTTCTAGATCTACCCTGTTTTTTTCTTTTGTCATATGAGATGTCAATGAGGTTTTTGGTTAATTTTTCTGTATTTTGAACTTTCAGGAAGTGAAAAAGCTGTGTATGGAACAACCAAACAACTAATCCACCACCTGTAACTGCGTGGAGCGCAATGAAGAAATGCGGGCTTTCCCTGTTTTTACAGTTCATTTGTGATGTACTAATGTTATTACTGTGTGCAATGTATAGAGCGAGACTTACCTACATCTACTGATTGTATCTCACATTGTTGGTAGTTTTACGCTTCTCCTTCCCTTGAATGTCTGTTGTATGTTTATTGATCTGTATTAGAAGATGATATGCAATGTTCATCTTCCTAAGATTCGTATTTTACTCCAATTTTTAGTTATCTTGCTATTTTGTGGTCTGTATTTTACTCTCTACCCCTCGAAAGGTAAGAGTAAGGTTTGTGTACATCAGGTTCTACTTATGGAATTACATTGGATATATTGTTGTTACAATGTTTATCTTTTTCACAAACACCACATAGTTAGAAAGTCATGTTATCAGATTATCTAATTCGAGGAACACGAATCTAAATTGATCTTCAAGACTTCAACCATACACATATTTAAGAATTAATACTAGTGAGTTTTCTTCTCTGCTTTACATAGCCAACCTAACTACTACTAATTTTGCAGGTGGCTATGACTTGCCTCCAACTCTATGCCGAGTTGGCTCTACAGACTTCTCGAGCACTTGAATTACCAGAAAGCTTACACATATCGAATAAGAGCATCAAAATGGATTACAACTTGAAAGAAGCACAGATAAGATATTGTTCGCTAATATAACAGAAGTAAGTATCTTCATGTTTTTTTCACTCATCTGCAACTTTGACAATCTTTTTGCCTATATTTTCGCCATTGAACAGTCCAATGAAAGCAGAGGGAATGCTTTCAACGCCTCGTGAGACATCTTCAATGGTCTTGAGTTTTCCACTTTTGAGGTACTCAACTGTTTTCGACAGGAACTCGGCATACACATTCATGAGATCAGCTGCTAGGAATCCTTTGATGGTAATCCTTTTGTAGATTATATCCAACATCTCTGGAGCAGCTCGTGTTGTAGCATTCGTGTACTCAGATATAACCCCACAGACAGCTACTCTGCCAAATGAGTTCATGTTTGCCACTGCTGCTTCTAATATCCTGCCTCCCACGTTGTCGAAGTAGACATCAATCCCTTGAGGGAAACACCTTTTCAGAGCTGATTTAAGGTCAGTTTCTTGTTTATAATTGAATGCATCGTCGAATCCAAGCCTCTCCGTAAGAAAATTTACCTTTTCTTGACTACCAGCAGAGCCAACAACATAACATCCAAGTAATTTAGCATACTGTCCTACTAAATGCCCTATCGAACCTGAAGCAGCAGACACGAAAACTTTCTCCCCTGGCTTTGGTTTACACACTTCGAAGAATCCTCCATAGGCAGTTAGTCCACTGAATCCTAAAACTCCGCCATGGTAAGACAACGGAAAGCCCATGTTAGGATCCAACTTATTCAACAACGAACCTTCCTTTACTATACTATACTCTCCCCAGGTAAGTAGCCCTGCTACCAAATCACCTTTCTTGAAATCAGGTCGATGAGAGAACAAAACTCTTCCTACACCATAACTGTCAATGGAGTCACCAGGACTAATGGCAGTTGCAAAACTTATGGCTCCTTGTGACGAACTTTGGCTCTTCATTCGATTTATCTGATACGGATCAATTGACACAAACAGGTTCTTGACAACAACATCCTTAGACTCAATGATAAGTGAGACGTTTTCGACTTTTATCTCAAAGTCTGACTCTTTTGGTGCACCATTTATGTTGGTTTTTATTGTTACATACTTGTTCTTTATTTCCATCTTTTGGCTTGGCAAAATGTTAACAAAGGGGAAGAAAAAAATTGAGAAGAATGTAATGTGAATGTTCATATGGCTCAATAATTTTAGGTGCTTATATTTAAGTTTTTTTTAGAAAAATGACAAAGTGCATAGATGCTTTTATGCCGTCTATAACAACTAAGTTTGTCACGGGCATCAAGATTGCCAGTTTACGGCCAGAGGCGGAGCTAGGTGGGTGTTCATGGGTTCGGTCGAACCCAGTAGCTTTTTCGTAGACCCTGTATTTGTACTAGAAAACTAATTAAATATATATGTATATTAACCTGTGAATCCCTAACAAAAATTGATTGACGGTTCAGTGAATCCCCAAACTCTTAATCATGATTCCACCTCTGTTTATGGCAAGCAACTCTTCGTCAACATGCCTACTTGCCGGCCAAGGGGCAAATTTGGTATTATCAAGCATAATCACTGTAACTGACTTGTACCAATTGCTATCATGATTATTTTATTGCTCTGTTTTTTAACACATATTTAAGTATTTATTCATCTGTCCTTTTTCAAAATATTCTATTACTGTGACTTATGGACCCCACTATCTACTTGTTTACAAAGTGTGGCCCCTTGAATGTTTACTACATGTGTTTTTTTATGCAACTTTTTAAATTTGACTCATCCAATAAATTGGGGCCTATTAAAATTTTATTTGACAGATATTACTCTAGCATATTTAAAGTATTTCAATTTTTTGAGTTTTATACTTGAACTATAATTTAGTATGTGAACTCAACAATTAATTGTGTTTTTTTTCTACATGAATGACGGAGGTGATAATAGGAAAAGAAAACATTTGATAATTAAGGTATGTTTGATGTATAGTTAGTAAATTTTTAGGTAGAAAACTGGCGCACCTAATAAGTCAAATGTGAAACTCAATAAAATAAGATATTTAAGTGGTTTTTAATGGTTGTTTGTTTTGTTTTAAACATATCCTTGAGATTAACGAATGGCAAAATCTAAGACTCTAATTGCCACGTGGCATCATTATTTAAATATGCCACTTGTAATCATTTAATATTAATGAAACCCACTCATTTTCAATGGAGTTATTTTTCACCCTTTTCCGTTGTAATTATAATTCACTTTTTCAATATTTTTAGAGAAATAGAATTAATATATGACCTCTTCGAGAAAAAATTTCCTATCATAATTATCTTCACATGCAAGAAGTTAAAAGTCATTCTCAATGCTGAAATGACTTCCCTTGCATTATGGGTGTCATTTTCCCAATTATTAATCTTTAGCACTCAAAATTTCATCAAAACACCCTCTGATTTGGTATTGTTATTATTTTTGTAATATACATTTTTTCGAAAAGTATTTTTCACTCACCAACAAACATCGGAAAATGACTTGCATCATACCAAACATATGGTTCTTATATCTGATCAACCAAAAACATATAGTACCTTGATTTTGAAAGAAGATTGAGACAAGTAGTTTCACAAGAACCTTACATTGATAATACATGTGGCAATAGTTTAACTAGACGAAGCGCGAAAATACAACATAGAATGCAACATAACGAGTAAATCTCCAGAAAGAACAACACAAGCAGATTCATTTCTTTGCTGTAAGCTAAGTTACTCATCACCAACACGAGACGTAGCTAGGGTCTCGATGTTAGTAACTACTTCCATGAATATCCGAGGATCTGTATGAAGCGTTCCTCGTGTCGTGCAAACTTATATCTGTACCAACCTTCAATAAACCTTCATCATCGTTCTCTTGACACAAACAAAGACGAGATATAACCCTTACGACCAAAGGGACACCGGAGAAGAGAGACTATTCTTCACACCGTACTCCTTCATTACCTATAGATCCTTCCTATCCGGATAGAAGTTTTCATTTCCACTATTCTTCAAAGTCATAACTTTCCGAGCTAATTACATATCACCAACATTAGGAGAAGCTAGACTCTCATTGTAAGTAATCGCTTGTACTTGAAGACAATAACCCAATGAATGAATGTCCAAGGATTCATGTGAAGCATTCCTCGCGTTGTACAAACCTATATTAGTACCAAGCCTCACTAAAACTTCACCACCATTCTCCGACACAGACAAAGGTGAGACATAACCTAAACGACCAGAGGGAGCCGTGAGGTTAGAAACCAACTTAGTCCACGACTCCTCCACACCATACTCCTTCATCACCCACATATCCGTCCTATCCGGCTCATAGTTGCAACAAGCAACTAAACATCCATTCAAAACGCTCAACGACCAACTAGTACTCCCATTTCCACAATTAGGCAATGCCATTACCCCATACGTCTCCGTAGCCAAATCCAAAGTCATAATCTCCGAACAAGCACCACAACCACCACCACCACCACCACCAGAATCACGACAATGGCTTACCTCCCAATGAAGATATCCATTCAAACACATCCCGGATTGTGCATTAACATAACCACTATCAAACCCTTCACCCATTTTCCAAGAATCATCCTTTAAGCTATAAATCTTAACCTTATTCTCATATTTCCCCTCATTTCGCGGAAAACTAAAGATCTTAACCATCTTATAATCATCATTAACATGATCATAACCAAACCCATATCTAATATAACAATTTACAGCACATTGAACAAATGAATCTTGAAATTCCTTGTGTTTTCCAGTAACAGGGTTCCATATCATAAGTTTAAATGACATTGGGGTTAAACAGATCAACCCATTACAAGAACCCAAAAATTTTGCAGATCTAAAAGGGGTTTTTAATGGGTAATCAATTTTATCAACATTTACAGAGGAATTTTCACAATCTAGAGAGTAAACAGAGCACATTTTACCCATTAAACCAGATACTGAAGCTACTATAACAAGTCTAAGATTCACATTTTTGGATTTTTTAACAGAAAATTTTATCTGGGTATTGATGAAATATGGAGTTGAGAGTAAAGAACGCCAAGATTTTGAAACACACCTGAATCTCAAGAGTGATTTTACTGGTAACCTCAAGAGTATTTGAATGATGATTTCATCTGGTAGACATGAAAATTGAAGCAATTCTTGAGGAATTTTTGTTTCAGCTAATTGGTTTTGAGTTTCCATTGAAGCAAAAACACTTTTAGATTGGAGATGTGGAAGAAGTGATAAGAAAGAGAGAGATATGGGGAAGTCTTTGGATAGTGAACTTTTTGGAGCTCAAGGCAAGTTGGAAAGTTAGCTGGTCTAGAAGTTGATGTTCATATGCATGATCCGGAATCGATTCTTTTCAGAACTTTCTGAGTCGGGTTTATCTAATGTAATTTAAATCCTTATATAGTTTGAAGGTTATTACATAATAAGAAGTTTACCTAATACGTATAAAATGTTCATCATAAAGTGCTCATTGAAAATACTGAGGTTATAGTGACATGCACGTTATCCTCTCAAGTTTCCGGAAATAAAAAGGTGGAATGGAAATGTAAAATCTCAGCCATAAAATTTTTTAGTATTAGTATGAGTAGGGTTCGAAAAAAGTAATGTATATGTTATCTTATTCTAACTATTTTGAGAAGAATAGTAAGGCTATCTTTGATAGATTCTTAGGGATCGTTTGATAAGATGCGTTAAAAAAAAAAGTTATGCATTGCTTTGTGTAGCTATACTCTATTTTGGTATTATATTAGGTATAATTGATACATGAGAAATTATTAGTCATGCAAGAGATTTTACTACATATTTAGCATTGATGTAGACATAATTATCAATCAACATTGTTTATATCATTTTCACTATATTTATGGAGGATATTTATTTGATAATAAATAATTTTTTAAAAAATTATGTAATACATATTATTTTTAATATATCTAATCAAATGATATTTGATTCCAATATTAAATTTGGATTCACTCTTTGTCGAATTCATTTTTAAAATCAATATTTAATAAGATTTTTTTTCATAGCTCAAATTTAAAATTATTAATTAAAAATAGAGGGGTGTGGAGTCGGTGAGGAGAGAAAAATGGTGGAAGTCTTTGGATAATTGACTTTGGAATTTCCTCCAATTATTTTGGTAAATAGTTGTAAAAGACAAGTTCTTTTTGGCCATTATAATAAAGTTTAAATTGATTTGAGTCGCACAAATTTTTCTTCTTCCTTTTAATTTAATTAATTCTTAAAAATATTATATTTATATTCTATAATAATTTTTAGTTTTATTTTTGATTGTTTTACTTTTAATGAAAGCGATTTTTATAACTATATATAAATATTAAGATACTCCTAACTTTTGTGCTATTTTTAAAAAATAAACGTGACAACAACCACCCAACTACCCTTTTTATTATTTAAATACTTACTTAATTAATAGGTGCTATTTAATATACGAGTAGTTGAATTGTGTGAACGCATTTAAAATATTAGTAGAAGTATGACATATTTATTAAAAATATTGGCAATTTGTCATCTTTTTTTAATTTTCTTGAGTTAATTAATAATCGAATATTCATAATTAAATACCTAACACTTTTTTGTGAGGTTAGTTGATCAAATATTATTATCAATCCACAACATGCGCATGTATATTAATTTAATATTGAGATGTGTTTTAATATTAAAAAATGATAATTTGAATAATATCGAATAATTAAGGTGTGAAATTTAAATCCCGTAATTATAAATTATAAGTCATGAATTAGATCTCTTTTTTTTCTTCAAATGTCCAGCATAGCCCTACATTGCAGATTGCACAGTTCACAATTTCTTAAATTGCTTTTTTGCCTAACCGTCTTATTATAGGCATAAGCTGATATTAATTAAATTAAATATACTTAAAGTCAACTTAATTAATTGATGAAGTTTCAACATTTGGCTAAATTTTCAATATTTTAAATGTCAAAAATAGCTAAACACTCCATCTGTTTCATATTAATTGTCCACATTATTATAAATACTTATTTCAAATTACTTGTAACCAGGGGCGTAGCTACCCTATAGTGAGGTTGGACACCCTTCATCGAAAAATAATACCGTATGTATAAGTAAAATGATATACGAAGTGATTAAAGAACATATTTTGGACACCCTTGACAAAAAAAAAACATGTTATAGCCTAGTGGATTTAGATGTCTTGAAAGAGATTTCAATGCTCATGTGCTCGAATCTCACTAGAAACAATTTTTCCCCCTTTATTTGGACACCCTTCGAAAAATTTCTGGCTTCGCCACTGCTTGTAACCCTATAATTAATAACTTCTTAAATAACTTAGAAGTGATCAAGATAATCTTCCGTCTCAGTTAATGTGATCGAAATACTGCCAAATTATCTCAATATGAATTTTAATCCGGGTAGTTTAGCAGGTAGTTGAGCATTGTCTCCTTGTATTTCAGTAGTATGTTTTAGTATTAATTTCGTAGTTTCTTGCCTTTCGACTTCTGTTAATACATCTTGTTCTTTCCTTCGGTTAACACATTGTTTTATTTATTTTTTATTTTTCACTCGGTGTCCGATACCCACATTAGAGCATGACTAAATCTAGACTCACGCTGGAAAGTCCCACATTGAGGGTGAAACACTTCCTAACAAACTCGACCCCGTACCCAAGGAGTTAACACATTATTATTTTGATGTTGTTACTGCTCTTTTATTTTTCTGAATGTTATGTAATGATTTCATTATTATTTGATACCAATTCTATTTTTTTATAATCAAATTTGTAAGCCAAGGCTTGTTTCTTTGAGAAGAAGAATGACTTGAATTCTTCATATACATTAAACGATTGATGAAACATGTAATCATTTTAGTACTTGATGAACCAAAGTTGAGTCCCATTTACTTAATTGATACCAAATTTGGAGCATTAATCTCCCATATATCCCCACAATACAGAATCCTCAAGACCTTCATGGAGGCTGACTTGATCTTTTGACGATTCAACAACCCCAAACGACACGTAAACAAGATTAAAGAGACGATCAATAGACAACTATTAAGTTAAGTATTAATTACGCGGTTAAGCAAACTTATACTACTTAATTACTCATCATAGCTATAATTTGCTATAATTACCACTCGCGACTAACATTATACATTAATTACGTGGGCTGACTTCGAGTTTGTATAATTAGCCACGTTTGTATATATATAATCGCCAGAATATACAAATACATATGTATAATATACAATTATCTAACCGATATACATATACAATTCACTTCTCTCCCACTCTCTTCCCTCTCTCTCTCTCTCTCTCAATCTCGCTTGCCATATATACAAATGCATATGTATAATATACAATTATCTAACCGATATACATATAGAATTCACCTTTCTCCCACTCTCTGCTCGCATCTCTCCTCCCTCTCCCAATCTTTGTTCGCATCTCTCCTCCCTCTCCCAATCTCGCTCGCCTCTCTCCTCCCTCTCCCAATTTCGCTTGCCATATATACAAAAACATATGTATAATATACAATTATCTAATAGATATACATATACATTTTACCTCTCTCTCATTCTTTGCCCTCTCTGGCTCTCCTCTCTCCTCTCTCTCCCAGTCTCGCTTGCCTCTCTCCTCCCGATAACATGTAGCTACAAATTATAATTATCAAACTATAGCCATGGAGAGTAATTAGGCTATTTTCTATATGTGAAAGTTCCTCTTTAAAATATTAGTAGAAGTATGACATCTTTATTAAAAATATTGGCAATTTGTCATCTTATTTTAATTTTTTTGAGTTAATTAATAATCGAATATTCATATTTAAATACCTAAACTTTTTTGTGAGGTTAGTTGATCAAATATTATTATCAATTTACAACATGCGCGTGTATATTAATTTAATATCGAGGTGTGTTTTAATATAAAAAAAAAAGTGATAATTTGAATAATAACGAATAATCGAGGCATGAAATTTAAATCCCATAATTATAAATTATAAGTCATGAATTAGATCTCTTTTTTTTCTTCAAAGGTCCAGCATAGCCCTACATTGCACAGTTCACAATTTCTTAAATTGTTTTTTAGCCTAACTGTCTTATTATAGGCATAAGCTGATATTAACTAAATTAAATATACTTAAAGTCAAACTTAATTGATAAAGTTTCAACATTTGGCTAAACTTTCAAGATTTTAAATGTCAAAAATAGCTAAACACTCCATCTGTTTCATATTAATTGTCCACGTTATTATAAACAGTTGTTCCAAATTAGTTGTAACCCTATAATTAATAACTTTTTAAATTACTTAGAAGTGACCAAGATAATCTTTCGTCTCAGTTTATGAGATTGAAATACTGTCAAATTATCTCAATATGAATTTTATTCCTGGTAAGTTAGCATGTAGTTGAACATTATTTTCCTTGTATTTCAGTAGTACGTATTAGTATTAATTTCATAGTTTCTTGCCTTTCGATTTCTGGTAATACATCTTGTTTGGCTAACACATTATTTTATTTATTTATTGGTTTTCTACTGTCCGGTACTCACATTGAAGCCTGACTAAATCTGAATTTGCGTTGGAAAATCTCACATTGGGGTAAAATGCTCCCTAACAAACTCGACCCCGTACCCAAGGGATTAACACATTATTTTGATGTTGTTACTGCTGTTCTTTTCTGAATGTTATGTAATGATTTCGTTATTATTTGACATATCTGCTTTGCGTTTGTATGTTACTTTTAAAGATTGCTTTGTTACGACTTACGAGTTACTTGAGCCGAAGAGTTTTCGAAAACCTTCACCCACAATACATAATCCTCAAGACCTTCATCATGGACACTGACTTGATCTTTTGACGATTCAACAACCCCAAACGACACGTGAAGAGTAAAGAGACGATCAATAGACAACTATTAAGCTTTCATCTGAAGCATATTTTCGTCTAAACTTAGATAAGATAGAGATCACACTTACTCAAAACCAATTCTCTTAACGATTTTGAAAATAAGTAATGGAAAGTAAGGAACTCTAAAGAAAAGATCTTTTACACCATTCTGAAGTGCAATGTCAAGCTACTTATCGATCATAGGGGAAACTTTATGAGAATCTCCTCAGAAAAGAGAATCATCACGCCCTCAAAAAGGACGGATACTTCTCAAATAACTACCCGATTATTGATTCAGTCATCAATTGAGCATAAAATTCGTGAAACTCTTATCACTCGTTCGAGCTGTAACATTACCTAACAACGAGCTGTTCGTGGAGAAAAATGGTGGAAATTGAAGAACAGGGGACTCTGTTCCTTGGGCACGAACGATTTTTTGAATTTTCCGGAGGTATAAGAATGAATGTGTGGTTTATAATTCAAAAAACTCGAGTTGAATGAAGTTAAAATAGAATCAACTGTCACTTTTCATCGATCGACCATATCAATGAGGTGATCCAAATCGAATCCTACAAGACAGTCGAAATCAAAGTCAAGGAGACAACATGTAATGATAAAATCGAAGAATAAGATAGCACGAGAGATGAGTAATGATAACAATAATAAAGAGTCATGTTTTCCCTTTTAATATCGAAAATAAGCTTATATACTTTTCCAACAAATATACCCATAAAAACCACGTATTATCATAAATATAAGGTAAAATACAGTTTGATAGTCAAAATTTCTAGTTCCAACGAAGATAAACTTTTTGTGAACTTCTAGTCCCACGGAATTCTCAAGTTAGCTAAACTTCCCGCGAACAAGATGGATGAATCAGTAGCAGGCGAAATTTGATTCAATGTAAACTCATTCACTTCTTTTTTCCGCACATTGTACTCCAAAAAATCACCATTTGTTTTCCTCCACAAGATATTCTTGTTTTCCTTCAAACATATTATATCATCCAAGTACCATTCTTTGTTCTCCCCAATTCCAAAGAATGAGGGTAAAATTGGAATTTTCATGACATTAGTCCATGTCCATCGTTCTCCACCTTTCTCGAGGGAACACACCAAAAAATCCATCTCAACAAACACGGAAAGATAGAGACGATTAGCAAAATTATACAATTTCATACGATTCCCATGATATTTCAATGGGACGGGCGTTACAATAAATTTCTCATCAGCCACGAACAAAGATATAATCACAAACTTATTAAATACACTATTACCATTTTCTTGACCTGATCTAGTCGCCATCATGTTAATCGTACCATCTAATGAAACTGGATTCTCATCAAACAAACGATAACCAGCAGGAACAGAGTCAATCTTTTTCCAAGACTCATTATTCACAGAGTATATTCCAACAATATAATGACTATCTTTTGCATTAATCTCAAATATAGCAATTATCTTATAATCATCACAACTAGAATCATACACGAACCCATACAACGTTGATTCGTACCCATATAGCATTGATACGTAAGGATCAGGCTTTTGAACAGTTTTGTATTTTCGAATAGCTGGATTCCAAATAAATATCATAAAACTATACACCATACATAACAAGCCGTTACATGAACTCACCAATGGATACGAAATATCTCGAGACATAAAATAATTTGGCGGATTAAGAGAAACAACTTTAGAATTAACACTAAGTGATGATGCACATGTTGTACCAATATTGAACGCTAGCATGTTATATTCTAAACAAGGAGACGGAGTTATTTTCGATGAAATTAAGAGGATTTTTTGACGATTAATATCGGACGATGAATCGTCTATATGCAACTTGATGAAATTGGGATCATTGATAATTAAACACCATGATTTTTGTACAATTTTGAAACGTTGAAGAGATTCAACAGGGAGTTTTGAGAGGATGCAAATAATTACATCATCTCCCAAATTAAGACTCATTGGACTTTATGTTTACTTAGGGTTTTAGTTTTTTTTTTTTTTTTTTTTTTATAATATATAGGGCTCATGACGACTTATAAAATTAATTTAAATTTGGAAAATTGTAAAGTTTTAAAGTGTTCTAGTTAATATCAATAACGTTATTCTTTCCATATAGTATTTTCTATTTTTGTATAGTTTTCAAAGTATTATATTTAATTGTATTCGAGTTGAATTAGGATTAGATTGTGTTGATGAAGCAGCCGAATATCCCAATATTTTGTAGAAACATTTATTATTTAAAAGTGAGTTCATGCAATGGTTTGTTCTTTATTAAGCATGACATAATATTATGGAATCATGTCATTCGAAAATACAAACGGATTTCAATGCCTTATATGTTGCAACATATGACTTATTTCATAAGGCCGATGTATGGTTTTGCTTATGATTTTGTGGCAGAGGATTACAATGTCTTATGTGTAGTAATACAACTTCCATGTAATACAATGCATCCACGTTACATTGTTGAAATATATTCCATTAAAAATCAATCTTGGAAAACAATTCAAGATATTTTTCCCCTTCCTAGTAATTTTTCATTGTACGTAAATGATGATCCAGTTTCATTAAACGGTGTCATTCACATGAATACTGCAGTTTCTTTGAAGATTCCGTGGGATTAATTAGAAATATTAGGTTTACTTTTCGTCGGCCTTTGATTTCTATTTTCTAGTATTATTGCCTTTTAATTTTCATTCAATGTAATATTTAGCACAAGTAAGACGACTAACAAATGTCATGTAACAAGTATTGAGTATGATTTGCGGAAAGTATAACAAAGTCATGAAATTTGCACTATATTAACATGTTCATGAGCAGAGACGAATATAGAATGTGTTACATGTGATTAAGTGAATTCAATGTCTTTTGCTCAAATTATCGGAAAGTTGTTTTAGATTAAAAACACATTCATGTATTTTTTTTTTATAGGGGTGAGATTTGGTTTGATCTATTCTTTAATATATTATGTTTCCATTAATAACAATATTGGAAAATAGAAAAGTTAGAAGTTAGCTATACAGTTTAATTATAATTTCTTGATATTGAGTTTGGTTTTGTTGACCAACATATATATTTTTTTATATGCTTATTTTTATTATATGTTGGTACAGTACGAAGAATTGATCATTTTTTTGTTATTAACTTATATGTGAGATTTCACAAATAATTTATGTGTAAAAAAATTTACTGTACGGAAAAAAGGTTATCTTTTTATTTAGAGTATGAAAAATTTATTGTAAGGCCAATACCAAATAAATATGAAACAAGAATAGTAAATAATTCTATTTTCGGTAAATCAGAAAACAGAATCCTAAACTAACTTGGTAAAATAAATCTAGAGTTCTAATAGTCCTATACTACTATTACATTTAATAATTATATTTTATAAAATAAAAACAATTGAGAACTGTGGCTGTTACCTAGCGCAGCATTCCGGTTACCACCAAAAAATGCTGAATTTGCCTATTGATATTGGCAACTCCATTCTCTTAGATCTTCCTGTTAAATCTCTTTTACGATTCAAAATTACCTGCAAATCATGGTGTTGTTTTATCGATGATCGTTACTTCATCAATTCCCATCTACATAGATCATCTACTGATATTAACCGTCAAAAAATTTTCTTTTTTGACATTGTTAATGGAAAAAGATTTTCCGACTATTCAATTAAATTCGAATTTTTGACCGAAGTAAGCCACTATTTAAACTAATTCACCAAAATAATATGTTTTTTTGAAAATTTACAAAACTAGAATAAACGTATTTGATAGTAACGTTTTAGGTATTATTTTATTAAAAAATAATCAATGACAAAAAGACAAAATTCTGACATAGGTAAACATATATAAAACGTTATTGTCAAATACATTTTATTAATTCGTTACTCACAGTCACGTTTTAAAGCTAATACGTTACCGACAATAAAGACTTTTTAAGCAGAAACGTTCTCGATTTCTCTAATGACAAAATTTTCTCCATTAATAGCACCCCGTCTGTCACCACCAACCTCACTCCCACAACTCCGCTACCAATTTCTACGACACTCTTCTTTCCAATTCCGACGACGACTTCAAAGGCAACCTTGCGTTTCCCTAAGAATTTTCGGACTCCTTTATTCAACCGTACTTAAAATACGACCAAATAAAAGTGTATTTCTATATATACCATGTTGAATTCACCACATCAATTCAATCTTAAAGCTTAAATTGATATTAAGTAGAATTTTCTTGTGTGTCATGTGTTGAGAAATTACTATTTTTAGTACCAATTTTTTTTTGCTTTTTCATTACAGAGTGATGATATGTAGCAGAGTTAGAATGAGTATCGAAATTTGTAGAAGATTCATCCAGTAATTTTCCAGCTAATTTCACTATCGGTGAATCTCGTTTCACAGCAGGTCAAGAAGCAAACGTTCTCGTTCCACTTCAAGATGGACATCCTCACTCCAAAACCCTAACGCTATTACCATGAATCCTCAATTTTAAATAGATAAAAATTCAAAATTTAACAGAAAAGAGGCGCTTGAAAAAATGAATTAAGTTCTTCCTGAATATTAGAGATTATTTAACAAGAGTGTAGTGACAGTAACTAATGGAGTAAATTGGATTCTAAAGAGTCGTTATTGTCAGTAATGTTTTAACTATCAATAACGAATCAATAAAACTTATTTGATAGTAACGTTTTATATTTGTTTACTCTGTCAGAATTTTGTCTTTTTATCATTGATTATTTTTGAATAAAATAATACCTAAAACGTTACTACCAAATATGTTTATTCTAATTTTATAAATTTTCAAAAAAACATATTATTTTGGTGAATTAATTTGAATAGTGGCTTACTTTGGTCAAAACTTCATTAAATTCCTATCAATTGAAGGATCAATTAGTACTGATTCCAAAGTTGTATTGCTGAACGAGCTCAATCTCCCAGGATTCGATAGTATACATTATTTTGAAGTGCTTTCGTGTGGTGGCTTGGTCTTTATTACCTATCGTGAAAGCAAAAATATTATATTATGGAATCCTGTCATTCGAAAATATAAACTCATTCCAAAGTTGCAAAAGGAGGATTGTTGTCAAGTATGGACAATTTATGGTTTCGCCTTTTGATGTTGTGGCTGAGGATTACAAGGTCTTATGTATTCGTCTTCTTGTGAACAAGAATACAATGCATTCACGTTTTATTGTTGAAATATACTCTGTTAAAAATCAATCGTGGAGAACAATTCCCAATATTTTTTCCGTTTGTGCTGATTTTGTGTTGCTTACAAATCGCAATTAATCCAGTTTCATTAAACAGTGTCGTTTACTTTATGGCTTTCAAAAGGGAGAATCTGACCTATTGTGTTGTGTCTTTCCACCTAATAGATGAAAATTTTATTGTAACGCCAATGCCATATAAATGTTGGGATCGCTTGAATTTACTTATTTTTGGTGATCGTGTTTGTATTATGGGGACTTTTGACAACAAAATTTTGATTTGGTCACTCGAAAAAGACGGGAATAACATCACGAGGTAGGAATGCTTGGTTACTACGGAAGTCATGCCATATGTGTTAAGGAGAACGGAGATATATTATGTAGAATAGATGTATTGAGTACAATGTGCTGAAAAATGAGTATACTAAATTTGAAGTGAAAGAATTTCCACGAAACTAAATGCCTTCGATTATAAGACCAGCTTTAGCATGAAAAGGCCTAGAATCCAACAATCTTGCTTCAACATCACCATTGTAAAATTTTCCAATTTCTACTTTGTACACAAAATAAGCTGCATAATTTGTTCGTGAGGATAACTCTCGAGTTCCAGTCTTGCATCGGATATATTGTAAACCGACGGTATGAGGAATGCTACCTCTGGAAATCTGTAGTCAAATAAATATTCACCTCAAAAAATCTCTACAGCGATTGTCTGACCATCTATGTTGTATGAGGCGGACAGTTGGCATGTCAAGGACTCGCACATCTAGAAGTGGAGATGTGGATATTAAGATTGATGTGTTAATTAGGAATGAAGATATTTGAAGCAAGGTGGGAGTGGCCTCTGTGGGGACAAGATGAGGGATCAGAGGTGATGTTGAGATGGTTTGGACATGTGACAATGAGATGCATAGATGCCCTAGTGAGGAGGTGCTAGGTTGGCTACGGTGGGTATGAGAAGAGGTAGAGGTAGACCGAAGAAATTGAAGAAAGTTGATTAGACATGACCTGGCAATCCTGCAACTAATTACCAAGGATATGACCCTGAATATGAGCGTATCGAGGTCAAAAATTATGGTAGAAGGTTAGTAGGTAGTCGAGCATTGTCTTGTTTTCCTTGCTTGTATTGTTATCGTTACCCTCCTTCTATCTTATTCTTTGATTTTATTATTATCTATTATCTCATTTGTTTTGGTTATCATATTATTTGTTGCTACTAGTATTCTCTTCTCCATAGTAGTTCAGTTTGTCAGTTTATTTTTTCCCTTGTTGAGCTTTGTGTTTAGTATTATAGTGATCTTTTCACATTTTTGATATTGTAATTCTTTAATATTAGTTAATTTTACTTTAAAAATGGCCAATCAAAAAATCTCTCCGTCGGTTTTCGAGGCCTCTTCATTGAAGCTATTTGAATGATATTTTCAATTCATTATTGTATACTATTGACGATAGGCAAATTTAGGACGTTTTCTACTTTAGGAATGCTTGGTTACTACGGAAGTCATGTCATATGTGTTAAGGAGAACGGAGACATATTATGTAGAATAGATTTATTGAGTACAATGTGCCGAAAAATGAGTATACTAAATTTGAAGTGAAAGAATTTCCACGGTCAGTCAAAATAGGACCTTTGTATGTTGAGAGTTTAGCTTCTTTGAAGATTCCGTGGGATTAATTAAAAATTTCAACTGACTTTTCTTCGGCCTTATAGTTAAGACTAGTATTTGTTCTTTAGTATTATGATAATAAATTTTTTTATCTATAATAGTTTTGAGTTATTAAATGAAATATTGGTGGAGTCCGTAGTGGTTTTTTTTTTTAGAATTGGTAACATGTCAGGAGTGAAAAATTTTAACCACTAACTAATAATCTCTTTTACTGCTTATATGTTATATTCGAATTCAATTTATATTATATGTTTTTCTCTTTAAGATTGTTATTCCTCTTTCATATTTAGAAAGATAAATTTTAATGTTGTTCTTATTTGACTTTTAAGTAGTTCTTCATATTAAATTAAATTACCTCATTTGTTAGAATATGTCTTCTTTAGAGATTTTCTCGATTTCTTTTGCTCGATGTTGTTGAGGGAGAAGCATTAGTTATCCTTTTTACCTCGAAAGCTAGGAGACTAAAGCAAAATATAATTTCAATAAGTCATTGTCAAACTAAAGCTATCAAGGAGGCTCTACTTTGTAAAAAACACATGCATTTTAAGTTATTAAAATCTAATTAAAAATAAAATAATCAAATGTTAAACAAATTTATTAAAAAATACTCATGCAAAAAATTGAAAAAATTGTTGGAGAGACATGCTTCATACCTCATTTGTATTGGCACAATTTCTACTAAAAGTTCTATTCAATTGTCTGCAAAAGCATCACCTCTTGTTTATACCTGAGATTAAAAAATTACATCATAAGTTCATAAAACAAAATTTTAGCATTATATTTTCATGTGAGAGATTAAACACTTATAAATCAATTTAAGAATATAATTTGAATGATAGCAAAAAATGAAGAAACTAAATGTAAAAAAATGCTTGAAAGAACATATGATAAACCAAATTCAAATGTACAATATTGTCAGTAGAAGACAACGTGTAAGAGAAAATATGCATCTCAAGAATAAAAAAAAATATGAATTGTTGGAAATATATGTCAGTTTCTTTTAAAAGATTATTATTAATGAATAATTGTCTTTTCATTTGCTTTCATATTTAGAATTGTAATTTATTGTGAAAATTATGTTGCTTAAAATAGTATAATGGTGATAGTAATTGAAGAGAGACATGTAGGTTATAGTTTTTTTTGTACAAAAATGTTACTATAACTTATAGGTATATTGATTTTTTGAAGAGTTAAAAATTCAACTTTAATGGTGATTTCTTGAAGAGTTTAAAAGTCATTCAACTTTAATGGTGATTTTTTGAAGAATTAAAAAGTCAGTCAACTTTAATGGTGATTTCTTGAAGAGTTAAAAAGTCATTCAACTTTAATGGTGATTTTTTGAAGAGTTAAAAAGTCATTCAACTTTAATGGTTTCACACTTATATAATAATAATAGTAATAATAATAATAATAAGATAATGATAATTAAAAAGTTGAAGGGCATTTTTGTAATCCAATTTTAGACTAAGCATTTTGCCACTTATAATATGATATGATATGATAGTAATTTCTAGTACTATTGTCTTCCAATTTTCATTCATCTATTATGTAATAGTTGTTTCTCATCTTATATTTGGGTGAATATATACAACTTTATTGATGCTAATGAATGTCATGGAAAAAGTATCAAGTATGATTTGCAGAAAGTATAACAGAGTCATGAAATTTGCACTATACTAACATGTTCGTGAGCATAATTGACGACAAACTCAATTACTATTGTACTATTGACTTGTGAGTTTGTGGTATAACTGATAAACTCTAAATCCTGAATCCTTATCATATTGGACGAAACTCAATGCCTTCGATTATAAGACCAACTTTAGCATGAAAAGGCCTAGAATCCAACAATCTTGCTTCAACATCACCATTATCATCACCATTGTAAAACTTTCCAATTTCTACTTCAAGCCATCCATCAGTTCTTTTTTCTGGTAACTTTCCTTTCAAATTCCTCGGCGCTCTTGCTGCCAGTATAACAATATTAGCTCGTTCTTCAGCCTCGTCTTCGTTCTCTTGATTAACAAATCTAACCATTGCATTTGTCGATTCAAGGCCATGGTACCTCTCCGATACTTTGAACACTAAATAGGCTGCATAATTTGTTCGTGATGACAACTCTCGAGTTCCAATCTTGCCTCGGATATCTAGTAAATCGACGTTAATGAGTAATGCTACCTCTGGAAATCTATAGTCAAATACAAAAAAAATCACCTCAAAAAAACTCCAGATTTTTGTATACTATACTCCCTTCATTTCAACCTATGTGATGGTGTTTAATTGACAACATAAAAGTGTAGACATAAATCATCCTAATACAAAACTCATTTTGACTCAAGCAAATTTCAGACATATTATTTTTGGTTTACTCATTTTGATTCGCCCAAATTTATCATAACAAAACAGAGTAATTAATACCTTGAATCTGCATCAAATGTGTGTTCCCAGAATAATTCAGTGTCTGAAAAAGAAATTGTCAATTGCCTTGAAGAGAGTAGATAACATTTCTTCCCATTTGTTTTGTCAAGCCAAAAACTCTGCTAATTGAAAAAAAATTAGAAGTCAAATGGAATTCTCCATCGTGTCTAGGTAAACACCATCAAATAAATTGAGAAAGAGGGAGTAAACATCTTCTTATATTTGAAACTTGTCGTCTAAAATAAGTCCTACACGTTTGTATGGTTATAAATCATCCTGTTAATGAAAGGGAAAATATATCCTCAACTTTGCGATTTAGAGCTGACATACCTCTTGTTACAAAATGGCTCATAAGTACCATATTGTTATAACGAGAGGTATATCAGTTCTAAATTACAAAATTGAGGGTATATCAGGTCTTTTTTCGTTAATTCTGAACAAAGAAGTATGATATTCTCATTGTAAGAAGTAAAAATTTAAGTAGAAAATTACCATTTTACCCTCATCGAGAAGGATAGGAGACTCAGAGAGTCTAAAGTAAAGGCCCTTTTTGTTGTCAAAAAGTATTGGAGAAACTGATCGGGAAACTATATGTTGATGATCGGACGGTAGAAATTTATCCCATACGACATCAGATTCTGCTGCAGCTTTGAATCCTCTCGATATAACCGATGATCTAATGGTGTCTACGGGAGTTGTGAATGAAATGATCTCCGATATGCAGCCTTCCGGCAACATTGTAAAATGATTCATTGTCTATTTTGCGTTGTTAAAGAAGATGAAGATGAAGATGAAGACGAAGACGAAGACGAAGAAATAATAATGTGAAATAATAATGTGAGGCTGATAAGTGATGAATTCTGGTCTGGATAAGTGAGTTGACAAGTGACCACTTTAACATGGTCCACTTTTAGTCAATAACATTATTTAAACTCTTTTCCCCTCTTCTCGTCAGGTATTTGATATCGGTATTGAGGCACGACTAGTTCAAATTCACATTACGTGAAGCCTATTAAAGAAGGAATTGAAGTTGCTCTCACAAGGTGATCATAATCATGAGCATTTTTTTCTCCGAGTTTAAATTATATACACTATTAATTGGCGTTTGGCCATAGGTTAATCCAAATATTCTTCATTTTGTTTGAATTCGTGGATATAGAGTTGTATTTGGTTATAGTTCTTGCAAAGAATATTTAGAATAATATTCTTGTTTGAATGTACTTTTCCTTACAAAAACATGAAAAAAATAACAAAACATGCTCTAATAGACTTATAATATCACATAATGGAGTGTCGCATATTGTCATAGATTACATATATACGAGCTACTACATAGTCTTACGCTTGTCAATTTTTAATACAAAGATACATTACTACAAAAAAATAACAACACTAATACTGGTTGTTCTTTACGAGAAGATGAAGTAGCATTGTTAATCCCGTTGGTACTGATATAATCAACCGTCAAAAAGTGAATTGAAAAGCAGGTTATAAGTTGTTTACTAAAATTTGAAGTACAATTTCAAGTTGAATTAGAAATTTTCAAATAAAGTGCTCCCAACATAGACAATACTTTGAAGCAACCATAAAATAAAATTGTATATATATTTCCACAAAAAAATTATGAATATAACAATTACTACATCTTATACAACAAAACTGGGAATTCAGAAAGATTAATAAGACAACATATTCAGTAAACTAAAAGTTCATAACCTTATTCAAGTATATTAACACAAACTATATAAACACACTTTTCTATCTTTTCTGGAAATTGAATGCTTTGATGCCCAAAGCAAATGTGAAGGCGAAAACAACAGCAAATGCAACGATCACACCAGCAACAACTCCGAGAAAATCATGTTTAATTCCGTAGTCATTTCTCAAGTATTCTTCCACAGTTTGACCATTAACAATATCTTGGAGGTCTCCAAATTGCGATGCAACCAAACCATACAACGTCCATGCAACAGGGCAAGCCCAGTAGTACCATCTCCACCATATCGGAATACGCTGTTTTTAGTCCAAAAAGAAGGGGGCAAATGATCAATTTTATTTATTGAATGTTTTTTGTACTTGAAGAAAAAAGTTGAAATATGTTTAAGAACTTACAGGTCGTGGAACGATGAATCCTGAGAAGAGATTCCATACTGTATAGAAGAATCCAGCGACAATTGAAGCAACGTTTTGATTCGGGGTAATAGCCACGGTCATCATGCCAAAGAAGGTGAAGTATAGGAAAGTGAAGAACATGAAGAAGAAGTACCAAAAGAATTTTGCTACGGTCCATTCGAATCCAATCATAGAATAGACAATGAGACCATAGACAACAGCTTGTACAAATACATATGGAATTTCAATAAAAACCTGCAAGAAAAAACATCAAAGTTTTCGTAAATAATGTGAATGATTTGAACTTTTAAGACGAAAAATTGCCACTGTGTCTAGCTACTTACTTGTGCAAAGGCATATGGTATGGCAGAGTACATCCCGGCAGCTTTTTCTCTGTAGAATACAGTACGTTCAACGGATACAACAGGCTGAACTGATGATGCATTTTGTACACCGAGGAAGAGAACAGCAGCGTACATAGATCCCATCGCGTTGGTTAGATCTTGAGGCCTACTCCTGTAATTGAAACAACAATATAAAATGAGACATTTTAGCATTTATAAGAATTATAAGTTGGCAGTTTGTGTTATTGTTTCTTTTTTCGTGTTATAGTACTTACACTTTGGTACCGATATCCCAGAACATTGACCCGAATATGAGTGCTATGAAGGTAGTGAAGAGAAATCTGACTGCAGTGTAAGCCGGATTACGCCAATATGACCAGTGTTGCTTCCACAAGCAAGCCATACATTGGACCCAAAATGGCTGTGAGAATTGGTTTTCAAAATGCAGGTCACTTGTACCAGGTCGTGGCACACTTAGTTCCGTAATCAAGGCTTTGTTCCTCCTGCAGAGGTCTGAGTTCTTGTATAAGTCGGTGAAATCGACCCCTAAAGACATTTCTTGAGATGAGGATGTGACTTCTAACATCCAAGTTGCTGGATTGTAACCTTCCTCTATTTTTCCAACACCGGGCATGGACTGAATTCACGGTGAAAATAAGCTCAATCAGTACTTGATTATATAAAATGATCAGTAAAAGGAACATACTTTTCCAATTTCCAAAGAAAATTAACTTACCTCGAAATATTTTATCAAATGACATGATTCGCGACCTAATGGACCAACGTATATCTCTTGTCCTCCTCGTTTCATAAGAAACAACTGTAATGACATGTTTGTATTAGTATGTTTATATCTAAAGGGAAGGCATAAGACGAATTAGAAATAGACGTAAAAAGGTGTTACATTTTACCTCATCAAAAGCCTCGAAAATGTCAATGCTAGGCTGATGAATGGTACAAACAACGGTTCTTCCTGTATCGACAGTGTTCCTAACAGCTCTCATCACAATTGCAGCAGCTCTTGCATCCAACCCTGAAGTTGGTTCATCCATGAAAATGATCGAGGGGTTTGCGACTAGTTCAACTGCAATCGTCAACCTTTTACGTTGCTCAGTTGACAGACCATTGACTCCTGGCAACCCGACTAAGGCTGATCTTAGTGGTGTAAGCTCAACAAGATCCATAACTTCCTCAACAAACATCTGAAATGGGAT
This sequence comes from Solanum gracilifrons, assembly GCA_029582605.1. Classification (NCBI taxonomy): domain Eukaryota; kingdom Viridiplantae; phylum Streptophyta; class Magnoliopsida; order Solanales; family Solanaceae; genus Solanum; species Solanum gracilifrons. The sequence continues at coordinate 26,213 of JAJOOH010016114.1, forward strand.
AACCGGTATAAGATGACCAGTAGGATAAATTCTCATTATGGAAGTAAACGGAATGATGTAAGGGGAACTTACCATTCTTTTGTGTTCATCAACGTCTTGAGGTAAACGCAGCCAAGCCGAGTAAACCAAAGACTCGTAAACTGTAACATAAGGTGAATGGATATCATTCTGTTCACAGTATCCAGAAATACGTGCAAACGTTTCTTGCTTCTTGGGATATCCAGAAATCTTGATGCTCCCGTCAATGTAACCTCCGGTTTTCCTTCCAGCCAATACATCCATCAACGTTGTTTTACCGGCCCCACTAACTCCCATCAAAGCTGTGAGAACACCTGGCCTGAAAGCTCCACTCACACCCTTCAAAAGTACTAATCTATTGTCACTGCTACCTTGCTCTCTCATTTCCTGCAAATTGTCAAAAAATCCAGACACATTTCGATTAAAGGAAAGTTGCAGCACCGGTTTTTAATGACTATAAATTCTTTGTTGCTCACCGGAGGCATGTCAACGGAGTATACAACTTCATCAAAGGTGATGGACTGGGGTTCAAATGGAAGAACCATGCCCTTCTTCTTATTCTGATTCTCACCGACAGAATCTCCTTCCGCTGTGCTAGTTATCTGGGGCGATGATCCACTACTTTCGTTGTTCTCACCCTCTTCTGAAATCGTAGCTTGTGGCTTTCCAAATGCTGCAGATACTCATTCCATGTTAGTACATGTCATCTTTTTATTCATGGATATATCAATGAAGAAACTCAAGATACTCACGGTTAAGATAAGCGAGAGCAAGACTGTAGGCGATGTTAAACAGAATTGTGAATCCAGCAAGTGCCCCTATACCTATCCAGTACCAATATGCATCGGGAAAGAACCCTCGTGATCTCACCACCGAAGGTCCAAGTGGCTCAGTTCCATTTGGGGCACTCTGTTTCAGTGAGAGTTCATTTCAGCATTCATAGGTGAAAAATAAAAAAAAACATTACAGGCCGCGTTATGTACACAAACTTACATGTTTCCACTTTTCCCCATCAAATTCATTCACAAGAATTGCATTCACCGAGAACATGAGTGGTGACGTCCAGTATCCCCAAATCCACCAGTCCTTCACGTCAGCTACACCGTTCGGAGAAAAGTAAGCATTTGAACAACACAAGAGCTACTATAAACACTTAAAGCACAAAACTTACTTCGTGCAAGGGTAAAACCACCCAATGCAAATTGTAAAAGCAGAGCACATGCTCCAAATGTGCTAGCAACTCCCATGGTCCTTCCAACTGCTGCGATAAATCGGAACAATCCTGATGCCATCTGGTTTACTAGTACGAGTAGCAAAAATTGTTTGAAAAATCTGCACAAACAAAAGCAGATCAATAAGCATTTGTGACGTTATGACAACGATAACACCATATAGTCTTTCTTCACATACCTTCCAACATTAGGATCAAATCCGATGACATAATAGGTGAGGACCGTCCACATCCCAACTTCAAGAAGAGTTACTGGGATTTTTAGGATCCATGAAGGAATTGCATAAGCCCATGAAGGATAGAAGAGAAAGTCCCTTTGCTTATAGAAGACCGGAAGCTTGTAGAGTGTCAAAGGGAGCTCAGACAAACCATTAAACATAAGCATAACAACCGTAAAGAAGAGAGCACCAGTATATATTCCTCCATCTGTCTCAGTATCCCGAGGCATCTCAGTTCGAAAAAATATGGTCATTGTCATAAGTGCAATGACCATGAGCTGAAGAAAAACAAAGAGAGGATTAGTAAATTTCACATGGATATGGCAAGACTATGACATAAATCGATATAACGAATAGACCAAGTAGTTCACCTGAAAGAATTTGAAGATGTAAACAAACGAGTTCCGCTGCATTAGCAGGAATTCTCTTTCAGTGCAAACCTTCAAAAGCTGTTTCTTTCCGATACCGTACTTTTCAGTAGTCAAAGCAGCAGGGTGGCTTTTGCTCTTGTCAAATGCAGTTGAAAGCTCATTGCTTACTTTTCTCCCAACATGGAAAGACTGATAAGCCTCAGCAAATTCTTTCGATGTGATAAATCTGTAAGGCTCGTCCCTCCTTACCCAATACTGCTGTTGATCCTTCTTAGATGTCACCTGCAAGAAAATCGAAACATTCCACGTTAGAACTTAGAACCGACACTGCATCAACGCTTCAAAAACTTTACATCCTTGTTTCTTATAAAACATACTTCTTGCAAGAAATCAGCCACGCCTTTTCTGTCAGGGCATTTGAATCCCATGGATTCAAAGAACTCGAGCACGTCCTCTCGTGGACCCTGATAAACAATGTAGCCATCTGATAGCAGAATGATATCATCAAACAAGTTGTAAGTCTCGGGAGCAGGCTGCAAGAGAGAAATCAGAGCTGTTCCTTTCAAGATTTGAACAGATTGCTTTAGGGAATTCACAATGGAGTAAGTTGTGGAACTGTCAAGTCCAGTTGAAATTTCATCCATGAAAAGGGCTTTAGACGGTCCGACAATCATTTCACCAGTAGTGACACGCTTCTTCTGTCCTCCCGAAATACCCCTTATCATCTGATCTCCCACCATAGTGTCTGCGCAAATATCAAGTCCAAGAATCTGAAAAATGGAATTTACAAGCAAATGAGTAACTTATTTATCAAACTTCTTCGACCTTTCAATAGCTCGAACATATGAAAAATGATTGGGAAATAAAAGTTACCTTAAGAACATAATCTGTAATCACTTTGGATTCTTGTCCTTCTGTTGATACAGCCTGCATTTCCATTCAACAATAGTAATATTAAGTATTCAGAAGTAGCTCAAATGTATATCAGTTAAGAGAAATTAAAATCGTTTCCAGTCTTACCTTCATGAACATGTCAATATCAACATCCGGTTTGATATTAGCTGCTTTCTCTCTTCTCGATAGTTCAGCCAACATTTCTGAAACAAAATTCAAGAAAAATAGTCAATAATTGTTCAATAACGCGAACAAAAACTAATTAAACAAAACTAGAAAAATGGAACTAACCATAACGCGAACCAACTCCTTGACATCTTGCGGAGAACTCCAAAGTTTCTCTGACAGTCATTTCTCCTATATGCAAATCATGCTGGCTAATATAGGCTGCTGTTCTTTCTGGCACAAATTCATGTAATTCATGTCCGTTATACGTCACCTTTCCAGTAACCTGATTTCATCATAACATTATAAACTTTAGTCTTACATATATTCAAATCTAAAATTATAAGTTGTTTCAAAATTCTTACCCTTAGATCAGAATCAAGTTTTCCAGCCAAAGCAAGTAACAAAGTTGTTTTTCCAGAACCAGGAGGTCCTAAAAGCAGAGTCATTCGACAGGGCTTGACATAGCCACTAACATCCTTGAGAATTGTAACTGAACGTTTTTTCGATGGAAAGATGTGAATTGAATCCAATAAACTCTTTATAAGCCAACAAAGAACAAAAAAAAAATGTTAGCTTTTCAGAACACCTTTTAAATCACACTATAATCACTGTTATCACTTCCCTTTTCAACTAATGGAAACGATTAGCACCACAAATCCCCTGATTTTAATCGAAAAAAAAGATACAAATGACCATTTCACATTGTTCTTGAGGTATATTTGAACTTATATTTCTCCTTCATCAATAATTCTACCATACTAAGAAATCACATGGTGAAAGTAGACAACTTTTAAGATTGTAAGAGTAACCAACAATTCAGGTTGATTTTCAGATGGCCACTCAACTAACAGTTATTAACTCAGAAAGTCACATAAGTTATTTTATGAAATAATAACTATAAATTGAGTGAGTATCTGAGAAATCAACTCCATCAATTCAAGAATCATACGATTCTTGAATCAAACTATCATTTTTTTCATTTTAGCAAACACTAAAACATGAGTACTTCTTCTATAGGTGATAATATAGACTTATACACAATATAAATCAAATATTTTTTTGGAGAATTATTACCTCAATGAAGTTAGAAATAAAGTTTGTAAAAGTAGGCAAAGCTCTGCTTCCAACATATGCATCTGCCTCAATATTCAAATGCTCAAATCTCACTTCTATTGATGGAAAATCAATCCCAACCCTGTTTTTATTTTCCACATAAAATTAGAAATTTTAGCACCAAACTAGATAAGCAAGAAAACCCAACTCAATTATAGAATATTCTATTTTACTCATATACATCGACGGTATAAAGAATCTTTTACATTATTAGTAGTGTATTTTAACATGTTAAATACTCTTTGTGTCTCAATTTATACGACGAGTTTTAACTTAATACGTAGTTAAGAAAGAAAATTAAAAAAAATAATTCTGAAATTTGTAATTTAAATTAAATCATAAATATATGTGTGACTATAAACTATCACATAACTTTTTCTAAATATAAAAAAAAAAAATCACATAAATTAAAATTTAAAAAAATACTACTTTCATTTCATTTTACTTGTACAATATATTTTCCCTTTATACTTGTCCATTTTAGTAAACCACTATAATCAAATTTCAAGTTTTAAACCATAGTTAATTAAGTGCAATTTAGAAAAAAGAAACTCTTAACTAATCAATACTTTCTTAATCAGAATACAAATTGCAAACTGGACAAGTAAAACCAAACATAAAGTATCAATAACTATCTTTTACCTAATCTGATCGTGTAAAAATTCTTTATACTGTCAGCGTGTATAAAAGTTTTAAATTCAAATTGAAAAACAAATACCTGTCAATCCTATTCTTGAGTTTCAACAAGAACTTTTCATTATCTTCATCAGCAACTTTAACAAGTCTTTCAAGTAAATTCTTCCTTTGTTGAACACCAAGATCATCAACATCAACTTCAGCAGTAACACCTTGTGATCCAAATAATATACCTTTTCTTAATCTATCATAAGTTGGTAATTTTTCAAGTGCTGCCCATTTTAATGCCTCTTCATCGTCTTCGTCTCGATTTGATCTTGAAAACACTTCAACTCCATTATTTCTCCATATTGAATTACTATTTTCTCTCATACTACCTCTCATGCTTCCTCTTATACTACGACCGCGTAAATTACTTAAATCTGATGGCTCCATATTGGAACAAAATTAAAAAAGATTGAAATTACACCAATTGATATAGTTGTTATGTATGTTATAAAATGAAGTTTTTTTTTTCTTTAAAAGAATGAGAATAAAAAATGAATTGAGTTTGGAGTTTTGATGTTAAATGTAAAGGTGTTATATAGAAGCAAGAAAAAAGGAAGATGAGGATATTAATGTTGATTTTTTAATTATATTTTTTATGTACATGTATTGGTCCATTGTATTTTTTTGGATTTATTGACTAGTAGAGAATTATTTGATGAAATTATTATTTGACGTAAATAGTACTATACTTCTAGAGGAATTTTTAAGATTTACTGTTTATTTGCAGCCGTCACATGTTTATAGATTTTTGGAGGAATTTTATGTTTTCTTCCTAGGACCTAGGCTATATGAGATTAAAGGGTATGTTTGGTACTGAGAAAAATGTTTTTATTTTTTTATTTATGTCTGGTTGATAATTTTGAGTTTTTTTTTACAGAAAAATTAGGTTCTTTAATAGGGAAAATTGTATGAAATAGCAAATTATTAATTCAAATTAAATGTTATAGCCATAGTTTATTTTAATTGTAATTCGCAGCAGACATCGCCTTTTTTTGTCATCTAATTCGATATACAATTAGCCATTTTCGGAATACAATTAGTCATTTTATACATTTCGGTATAAAATGTATAAAATGTGTGTTTGTTTGTATAAAGCGAGAGAAAAGTGTATATACAAATACAAATACAAATACATATATTTTCATCCTATACACTTATAATCATACAAATACAGATCTTATTATACAAATTACAATGTATAAATGAATTTATACAAAACTGAACAATTTGTATAAAATTAGATGTTTGTAGCGAATTATACAAATCAAATGCTCCATAGCAAACACAAAATTTGCTATGGAGCGCAATTATGCAAACTGTAGCTATAACGTACAAATATGATTTTTATGTTTGTTATATGTGAAAGTTGCTCTTAATAATAAATGAGGAAAATGACTTTTTTAATTGTAGGGAAAATAATTAAGTTCCATAAGTAAATTTTGTGATGATCATAAAATAGTTAGTTCTCTCTAGTTTTTATTTTCTGCATGTTGATTAATAATTAGTAGAAGTTTGTTACTTATTAGGATTGATAAGGTAATGTCTCTTTGCTTGTATTTATTTCCGTTGAAATCTTTATTGTTGTTATTAATAAAAAATCGTTAAACACTGTCTATTGATATAAATTCAATTAAAAATAAAACGTTGATTATGTTCTCCAAATTCCAACACACCTTATCTTCACTTTATCACCATAGCCCGCATCCCCTCCACCTCACGACGACCACACCATTTATTCAAATTATATAAAAATGTTTTACGATAATGTTTTTTATTTATATTTAATTACATATTAAACACAAAAAAGAATCTACTTATTATTCTAAATTCTAAAATATTTTCTGCAACCCAAAATCAGAAAAGATTTTGCATTTAAGCTTGGTGGCAAAGTTAACGTGGAGAATAATATAATTAATATAGAACCTTATAATTTGTGAGTCAAAAGCAGCCAAAAAAGGCCACCAGCGTCTAGAAGCACACGAGAGTCAACAACATATAGTCATTCCTTCCTCAACTAATCATGTAGGGCATATTTAAGATATTGTTTGTTCAGATATTTTTTGAATGATGCATCAAATGTTATTATAGAAATATATAATATGATATAATATAATATATTAAATGTCAAAAATATATTTGAAGTATTTGATCTTTTGAATTTTCTATTTGAACTATTAGATATGTGAATTTATTCCTACCTAAACTATTAGCAAATGTTTATCGTAACGCACTTCGATTATCAGTTGTTTGGTTTTTGTACCAAAAATATCACCACCAAATCAGGTAGGCAAAGTGAGCAACTAATAGTTGAGGTGTGTATCAATAAACATTTGATAATAGTATATATATACATACGCACGCATGTAGTAGTTCGGGTAAACTCGAAAAATCAGAATATGTTAGGTGTTTTTGACTTTTCGTCAGTATATATACATCTAAACACTTCAACTTGATCTTAACTAACAACTAAGCATTTCAATTCGGCTCAAATGTGTCTCGTGAGCATTCAATATTGACATGCATGAAAGATACATTTCAGAGGTATCTAGATATGTAAGTGCTTATTTGTCAGCTAAAGTCAACTTTGCATGCTCTTTTTATGTGTTATGCCTATTTTTTACCTTGTGCTTATGGAGAGCTACTTTTATTTTCTTTAAGAATTTTTCATATTCTTCATTAAATTAGGAAAATTTAGCTTTTCCTTTATTTTTTTGGCAATAAATATTTGTTAGGTTTTACTGGAAAGTTTACATGTAATAAAATACTTGAAGTCATATGGAAATTTTTCTTCCTTTTTTTCTTCATTTTTTATTGCATGTGAACTATTGTGGAGACGATGAAAATTGAAAGTGTACACATAGAAAAATATAAATTTTAAATTTCTCTAGGTCATAGTCCTTTTTTTAGTCTTTTTTTTATTTATGGAAAGTGATGAAAATTCAAAATTACCAAATCCAAATAGCTCTCAAACTTGACTGTTCTCAAATATCTAGAAATTCAGATTTTCCTTCTTGCTTAGAAGTTACCAAATATATTAAATGACAAATATAAATATTTATCTATACAGGGTTTTTACATCAAACTGATGCAACTTTGAGTTTACAAATTTTAGAAAAATAAAAATTTTAGATTCTTGATAAATTATTTATACCTATAAAGTGATTTTTTTAACATAAATATAAAATCTACTCCAAAGCTACTTCATTTTGCGGTACTTATAGACTGAACGTTAGCTCCGCACCAAGATATACTCTTTATAATTTCAGATATCAAATACTTACCCCTTTATATTATAGAGACATAAATATAATGATACAATGTAATTATACATATACCTCTCTATTTTTTAAATTAAACCTTTACACCTCCTATACAATATAAATGCAACACAAATATAGTAACTTACATTACCATAAAAATAACTTTTAACGGCAATAAATAGACACATTAATAAAGAGTTCTAAAAATTTTACCGGCATTAGTTAAGTGTCATTAGATCCAATATAATGTCGCTAAAAGTTTTAGGGACATATACAAAGAGTGCTAATTGCCGCTAAAAATTCATATTTAGCGGCAATTGAGCTATTGCCGCTAAAGATCACTTTTGATGTAGTGTTAGTTACAACTAACAAAAAAAAAAAAGGTCGTGGTGCAGTGGTAACTATTCTTTCATCATTAATCAAGAGGTCTTGGATTCGAGTCTCCTTGAGTACAGAGTTGTCTTTATTAGGGAGTGTTTTACCCCCAAAATATGGGATTTTCCCGTGCAAATCTAAATTTAATCGGACTCTAATGTAAATACCAAACACCAAATGGGAAAAAAAAAAACTCAGTTACAAATACACACGATATATACCAAAGATTAAATTGAAAAATTTTGAATAGTAGATATGCAAAATTAAATCTGGACCTTTTGAAAAAAATAAATCAAAAGGTTCTCCACTTGATGCCAAACTAAAAAGGTGATTAACATAGACAAAAGTAATTAACAGACTTTGATTGACAATTAAGAGACCTTCTGGAATGACCTACTAATCCATTTTCCATTTGGCTACAAGTTTGACCAATTTCTCTTGCAAACAGCTCACAAATCTTGATATTTCAACAAATACTATTTGGGATAATATAACCACAAAAAAATCAAATCAACCTTGTAACACTCAATTCCCCATGAGTTTAAGCTTATCAAGATTATGTGTTTGTTTTTATATTTTTCCTAGTGAAGTTTGATTAAATTTAGATTCGCATACTGTAAGGTCCATTTCTGAGGCCGGCGATCCCAATAGAATTGTTTTCACTCTCGAAGGCTCGAATCCGTGAGAGCTCTGATTAAAGATGGAGGAATAAAATTATAAGTGTTTGCTAATAAGTTTAGCCATCTTTGAAAAAATAGTTTAGTGATCAAAGTCACATTTGTGCAATATATTTGTAAAGGAAAAAACATACAATGTTACATGCATCAAATCAAACAATTAAACCATAAAAGCCACAAATTAAAGTTAGGATACAAACTTAATCATGGCTAAATGGTACCATTACAACAAAAACAGTTTTGAGCAGAAAATAGATATGTAGAGATCGTGTTTAAAGTTTTTACTGGCATTAGTAATTGTCATTGGATACAATGTCACTATAGGTTTTAGAGACATTTACAAAGAGTGTTAATTGTTTCTAAAGAAATATATTTAGCAGCGCTAAATATTATTTGGTATAGTATAAAAATATGTATAGATCCGATATACACATATTTACGTACATTTATTAGTTTGATATTGTAAACACCTGGTACGAATACATAATTTTTTTTTATATACGTGTTCAAATCGACTTAAGTTCTTAGTATTTTAATAGTCATGATGTAAAAATATGTCTAAGTTGAGTTTTCAAAGTCTTGATCACAACATTCATGTATCTATTATATAAACCCTTAAACTGATGTAGTTATGTTGTTACACCTTACACATTTACTTTTCTTCTAGAGATATGGGAAATTTCATTTTATATCATCCAAATTTAATTTAGTCTTCTTTTTCATGCCCTTAACTAGTCTCATAAACTCTATTATTAGAAACTACCATTTTTTTCATGTCTCATTATTTTAATATATGGATCAAAAAATTTATCATCTTCCTTCCTTCTTCCTAAAGGAAATTTTTTCATATATATGATATGAATGTTAGTTTGATACATGAGAAAATTTTGAAGGATTATGACAAAGTACAAAAGGTGAACATCTTCTTTACCATCTTCAAATATATATGTTTAGGTGAAAATATGATATATGTCTTTAAATTTACAATGTTTAGGTGATATTTAGATGTGGATTCAGAATATAGAATTAGTAAGTAAAAAACGAGTATGATACTATAATATTCTCTCATTTCTTTATCTTTTCTTTTGTGTTCGATTTCAAATATTTATCCAACTCCTCAAACTTTGAGATTCAAGAAAGCAACCAATTCTTGATTGAACCACTTTATACGACATGTTTGAAGTGTAAGCTTCACTAAATTAACGTGCATGGCTTCTCCTATGATTGCCTTTCAATATCGCGTGTTTTTTCTTTCAATATCGTGATTGTTTTAGTAGTCTTATGATTGAGACGGCTCTGCCTTTGTTCCCTTATGATGTGTTATATGGTTGTTCACTTGTTCTATAAAAAGAATTATTGTATCTTTTTTGTTACATCAATGTGTATACACTTGTTCTACTATCTAGCATATTGAGCCATATTATATCAACTAGTTTTTGGGAATGTGCATTGCACGTTTGTCCCTTGTATTTACTATAAAATTTCTATATAATTAAAAAAAAATGAATTTCAAAATAGAAAATATGTGTGTATTTCACGCTACTTAGTATAAATATTTGTAAATGATTTAAATACAATTACAATATGTATAAAATAGTTATTCATAAAATTAAGTAATCAAAATAGAAGGACTGTAACACCAAATTAAAACTTAACATCAAATGGACAATCTGACAATCATATCAAGTAGTTTTAAGAAATTGTATCATTTTGATACGTACGTAAATTACACATGAGTTATTAGTTGTGAAGATGTCATATAATGTTTGAAGAGAAGATATAAAAATTTATCAATATCTATTAGTACATTATTATAGCATCACAATAAATTATACAACTTCATATGTACATTATGTTCATTCCACAAATATTCGAAAATAAGATGAAATAGAGTAGACTTAAAACAATAAAATAGCTAATGAATTCTAAAACTTTTAAATAACAAAAAATAAAGAGAGAAACAACTCCAATTTAAAAGAATGGAGGAACTTCCTCAATAACTAACAAAAGCATAAATAAATTTACCTCTTTTTTGTTGCATATGTGTTGAACAATAACATCCATCAACAATTATACATTAGAATAACTAAGTGTATGCATTAACATAAAGTGATTGTGATGAACAATATAATTACATCCACCAATAATCATCCATCAACGATTATACACCGAAATAACAAAATGTATGCATTAATATAAAGTGATTTTGAAAACAACTTTTTGGTATGTATAATTATAAGGCAGGAATTATAAAAGTCATTTAAAAATTGATGATATACATAACATTTATGAGAATCAGATTGGTTAAAGTTGGGATATGTAAAGTTTCTGACTAAAATCTAAATATGTGTGTCATATTAAGATGTCTGGTAATTCAAAGGACATTTTGTTGTTTAATGTTTAAGGATATTCCAGTTTTTAAAGGATATAATTTACTGTCTTTTGTTGTTACGAAACACTTCATCTACCAAACTTCATTTTAGAATTTCGTGAATTAATTCTATCGAGAAATATAATGGATTAATACCATATAATTATTATTTAATATTTTATTAATTTTATTTTTTTTATAATAACACTTCATCTACCAAACTCCATTTTAGAATTTCGTGAATTAATTCTATCTAGAAATATAATGGATTAATATCATGTAATTATTATTTAATATTTTATTAATTAGTTTTTTTAATAATATTTAAATTTAGTGAAGGGGTAAAATCATAATCCAACTTTGAAGTTAAGGTTTTTCCACTTATAATAATATATGATATATGATATGATATGATATTCTGATCAATGTAAATTCTCTACATGTTGTGTCCCTTTGTGTTAGTATCTTACTTTAACAAAGACTTGATATATAGTATATATTATCAATAAACGTTGTATCCGTATCGAATCCTTCAAAAATGCATTACTTTTAGTTTTGAAGGATCCGCCACACACCTGAGAATATTTTTGAAGTGTTGAAACAAGTTACTTTTAGGTCATTATAGATAGGGTAAGTGTTCAATTAAGTAGGGTTTTTTTGTTCCCATCCGGTGTGCTGTCTGAGACTTGCTTTGGATCTGACTAATCTGGATTTACACCTGGGACATCCACTTTGGAGGGTAAAGTGTTCCTTACCAAAGACGATTGTATACCTAGGACTCGAACCCACGACCCTAATGCAATTATTTAACTTATTTTGATGTATTGATTCATGAACAATGACTTTTCTTATATCAATAGTCATTCCTTAGTTTCTTTCTTTCTTTTTTTCCAGATTTTTAAGAAAGCCATGAAATTTTAACCTTTGTTACACTTTTGAAGGTATGTCCCTACTATCTATGCTCATATATTCTTTTGTTTCGTAAAATCCTACAAGTAGAGTCTGAGAGGGTAACATATACGCACACTTTACCCCCTAGGGAGGTAGCTCAATCATAGCGTACCGAAAAAATAAAAATTATTTGGAAGGGAATGGTAAAACTAAAATGAAGACAAACCTTGGAACAAAACTCTTGTTATATTTTCATTGTACATTGACAAATAAACATAAGAGTTCAAATGAATATTACAAGAAATTATACCTAGTAATCATCAAAAAGTTGAAAATATGAACTTTCTTAAGTAGTTACCAATCCCTATATACTAATTTTGTACCCACTGTTTCTTCAAAAGTTCTTCATTTGGTTAGATTTCACTTATCTCCTCTGGAAATTGAATGCCTTGATAGCAAAAGCAAATGTGAAGGCAAAAACAACTACGTATGCAACGAGCACACCAGCAACGACTGGAAGAAAATCATGTCTGAATCCAAAGTAACGTCTCAAGAATTGCTCCACGGTTTCTTCATCAGCTAGTGTAGTTTGGATGTCTCCGAATTGTGATGCAACCAAACCATACAAGGTCCAGGCAACAGGGCAACACCAGTAGTACCATCTCCACCATATAGGCATACGCTGTAAGAAAAGAAAATGTCATTTTTCCGAGCTATAGATCATTTGAAGATGTGTATCTTGGGACAAGAATATAAAAGGTATAGGATCTTACAGGTCGTGGAACGATGAATCCTGAGAAGAGGTTCCATATAGCATAGAAGAAGGCAGCAACGATAGAAGCAACGTTTTGATTTGGTGTGACAGCCACACTCATCATACCGTAAAATGTAAAGTACAAGAGGGTGGTATACATGATGAATAAGTACCAAAAGAGCTTGCCAACTTCCCATTCGAATCCAATCATAGCATAGACGATGATACCATATACTATAGCTTGTACGAATACGTAAGGGATTTCAATGAAAACCTGCAATATATAGGAAAGTTTTCATGAATACTATGAATTTCTATGTTAACATTAAAGTTGTTATCGCTACTAGAAATCGAACTTGTCTATTCACCTGTCCAAAGGCATAAGGTATGGCAGAGTACATTCCAGCAGCTCTTTCTCTGTAAAACACAGTACGCTCAACGTCTACAACTGGTTGCACTGATGATGCATTTTGTACACCAAGGAAGAGAACAGCAGCATACATCGATCCCATAGCGTTGAAAAGATCTTGGCTCTGGCTCCTGTAACAAATAAAGATCAAGTATGTATGAAGGATTTTAATTAGTATACTTTTGTAAGCTTTCATGTTTCGGTACTTACACTTTGGTACCGATATCCCAGAACATTGTTCCAAAGACTAGTGCTATGAACATTGTGAAGATGAATCTGACTGCAGTGTAAGCAGGATTACGCCAGTACGACCAGTTTTGCTTCCACAGGCAAGCCATACACTGTATCCATAATGACTGTGAGTATTGAGTTTCGAAATACAGGTCTTTTGAACCAGGGCGAGGGACGCTTAATTCAGTAATCAAGGCTTTGTTCCTTCTGTACAGGTCAGAACTCTTGTATAAGTCGGTGAAATCAACGCCTAACATCATTTCTTGAGCCGAGGCTGTGACTTCCAACATCCAGGTAGCTGGATTGTAACCCTCCTTGATTTTAGCTACCCCGGAAATCGACTGCATTCAACCCAAAACGGAGGTCAGTATTTTCTCGTATAATATTGGAAATGGAAAAGTAGTCATTTTCTCTTCAGTACAACTTACCTCGAAGTATTTGATCAAATGGCAAGAATGGCGACCCAATGGACCAACGTATATCTCTTGTCCTCCTCGTTTCATGAGAAATAGCTGCGAAGCCATTTTGATTTTAGTACTCAAATGTTATAAGAAGATGAAATAAATACTAGCTAGATTTTGCTTAAAAGATAATAAATCCACCTCATCAAAGGCTTCAAAAATGTCGATGCTTGGCTGATGGATAGTACAAACAACGGTTCTTCCTGTATCGACAGTGTTCCTAACAGTTCTCATAACAATAGCAGCAGCCCTTGCATCCAGCCCTGAAGTTGGCTCATCCATGAATATAATCGAAGGGTTCGCTACCAGTTCAACCGCTATGGTCAACCTTTTGCGTTGCTCAGTTGAGAGACCATTAACTCCTGGCAACCCAACTAAGGCTGATCTTAAGGGTTCAAGCTCAACAAGTTCCATAACTTCATCAACAAACATCTGTAAAAGAAATAAACAACAGAAAATGTTATGAGGCTGCTACTTTCTCTTAGAGGTTTGTCCTATCTGCAAGAGATAGTCTTATTAATGGATGACGAAACTTCAGAGGAACGGACCTTTCTAGTTTTTTCGTCAACATCCTTGGGTAAACGCAGCCATGCTGAGTAAACCAGGGACTCGTACACTGTAACGTAAGGTGAATGGATGTCATTCTGCTCACAGTATCCAGAAATACGAGCAAACGTCTCTTGCTTCTTGGGATAGCCAGAAATCTTGATGTCGCCATCGATATAACCTCCTGTTTTTCTTCCGGCTAAAACATCCATTAATGTTGTTTTACCAGCACCACTAACGCCCATCAAAGCTGTGAGAACACCAGGCCTGAAAGCTCCACTCACACCCTTTAGAAGTACCAATCTATCTTCACCGGCACCTTGTTCTTTCATTTCCTGCAAGTCATCCGAAATCAGTTTTAGTATTAGTCAGAGGACAAGGGTGTTGCTAACACCTGACAGCTCCAATTTTTCGTTTACTAAAACATTTGGCATGTTACCTGAGGCATGTCAACAGAGTATACAACATCGTCGAAGGTGATAGAATGGGGTTCAAATGGAAGAACCATTCCCTTCTTCTTACTCTGACCCGCACTGACGATATCTCCTCCGTCTGTGCTAGTCATCTGGGATGCAGCTTGACCATTTTCAGAGTTCTCGCTGTCTTCTGGTCTCACTGTTTGTGACTTACCATATGCTGCAAATAATTATACTATGTTAGTAAATTATTTTTTTGTTTCTCCTGGTGAAACATAAAATGGAAATAATTCACGGAAACTCACGTTTGAGATACGCCAGTGCAAGACTGTAGAAGAAGTTGAAGACAATTGTAAATCCAAAAAGTGCCGCGAAACCAATCCAGTACCAGTATGCATCTGGAAAGAACCCTCGAGATTTCACTACTGCAACTCCAAGGGGCTCGGTTCCATCTGGTGTAATCTGTTTTAGTGTGAGTTGATGTCAGCATTCATGGAAGAAGAAAATAGACCATTGCAAGTGGCTTTATGTAATACAAACTTACGTGTTTCCAGTTGTTCCCGTCAAATTCATTCACAAGGATTGAGTTCACGGAATACATCAACGGTGAGATCCAGTACCCCCAAATCCACCAGCCCTTCACATCCTCTGCAGCATTAGGCAAAATTACAAAATATTAGTATGTTTGAACACAAAAAGAGTTTCTGCAAACACCTATATCACCAAACATACCTCGTGAAAGGACGAAACCACACAACGCAAACTGTAAAAGAAGAGCAAATGCTCCAAATGTACTTGCAACTCCCATGGTCCTTCCAACTGCACCCATGAATCTAAACAATCCTGATGCCATCTGGTTTACTAATACGAGCAGTAAGAATTGTTTCAGAAATCTGCAAAAACATTAGTGATTAACAATCATGGGAGAAAAATAATATCTTCGTCATTATTTTGTATAGCCTATTCTTTCCATACCTTGTAATGTTAGGATCAAATCCAATGACGTAGTACGTAAGGATCACCCAAAGACCGACTTCAACAAGTGTTACAGGGATTTTGAGGATCCATGACGGAATTGCATAAGCCCATGAAGGGAAAAAGAGAAGGTCTCTTTGCTTGTAGAAGACCGGAAGCTTGAAAATTGTCATGGCCATCTCAGACATCCCGTTAAACATAATCATAACCACCACGAAAAAGAGAGCACCAGCGTATATTCCTCCATCATCTACTGTATCTCGTGGCATCTCAGTTCGGAAAAAGAGGGTCATTGTCATAAGAGCCATTATTGTAAGCTGAGAAAAGAAATGAAAACAAGGCAAGCATTATAATGTGCACGCAGATATGACAAGATCAAGACTTAAATCAACATTTCTAATATAGATCAAGTAAGTCACCTGAACGAACTTGAACACGTAAACAAATGAGTTCCTCTTCATTAGTAGATATTCTCTTTCAGTGCAAACCTTCAAGAGCTCTTTCTTTCCTATACCGTACTTTTCGTTAGTCAAAGCAGCAGGATGGCATTTAGTCCTATCAAATGGGATTGCAAGCTCATCGCCTAGTTTCCTCCCAACATGGAAAGACTGATACGCGTCAGAAAATTCTTTCGATGAGATAAACCTATAATGCTCATTCCTCCTTGACCAATATTGTGGTTGATCCTTCTTCGATGTCACCTGCAAAAATTTCCGACTTTCCACATTAGAACCAAAATTGCATCACACAAAACTTTTAAGTACCATTCTTGTTTCTCATAATGAAACATACTTCTTGCAAGAAGTCAGCTACGCCTTTCCTCTCTGGGCATTTGAATCCCATGGATTCGAAGAACGCAAGCACATCATCACGAGGGCCTTGATAGACAATGAACCCGTCCGATATCAGAATGATATCATCAAACAAGTTGTAAGTCTCAGGGGCAGGCTGCAACAGAGAAATCACAGCAGTTCCCTTCAAGATTTGAACAGATTGCCTTAGGGAATTCACAATGGAATATGTTGTGGAACTGTCCAATCCAGTTGATATTTCATCCATGAAAAGTGCCTTTGATGGTCCAACAAGCATTTCACCGGTCGTCACACGCTTCTTTTGTCCACCTGAAATACCCCTTAACATTTCATCTCCCACCATAGTATCTGCACAAATGTCTAGTCCCAAAATCTGCAATACCATATTCATTATTAGAATCCAACGACAACAACATACTCACTGAAATCCCATAAGTAGGGTCTAGGAAGGGTAAAACGTACGTAAACCTTATCACTACCTCCTAGAGATAGAGAGGTTGTTTCCGAAAGACCCTCAACTCATTTCTTTCATAATTCAAATATAAGACTAATCGGATATTGTAAATGTTACCTTAAGAACATAATCTGTAACAACATTTGCTTCTTGTCCTTCTGTTGCTGAAGCCTAAATTCCACAAAAAAGCAATAACTATGATTACTTTCCAATAAAGGAACAAAAAAAAAAATGGATTGACAAACATGTACTCTCTCCGTTTCATGTTACTTGACCTTGGTTGACTTGGCACATCCCTTTCGAAAACTTTAATTAGAGGTGTATTTTACTGAAGTAACCTTATTAACGATGTTTTGTAACTTTAACAACTACTATATGTAGTAATTTAATTCAAAGGGTAATATGGGAAAAAGTAATAAAATTCTCTTGATTTGTTAAGACGGACAAGTAAAATGTGTTTTAAATTTTTTAACTTAAACTATAAAATGTATCTTGAAATACAAACATATGAAACTACAAATTATTTCCACAATATGAAAGGATTTTATTTTATTTTCTAATTTTACCAAAGGATTTAAGCTATATGCACAATTTAAATTTTTTGTAAACTATCAGTGTAGTTTAACTTATTAATAATAGGTTAGTTACCATACTATCAAGTATCAATAACCTTTTCCACATGTGCGAATCCATATTAATCAGGCTCACCAAGACCCCAAACACTAAGTGAGAAATTAAGAAAAAAATGTTGCATACATTTAAAAGCAATTGAAAAAGAGTAAACTATAAGTATCAACTTTGAATTTTCTAATAATTTTTTTTTACTTTTCAATTCTTTTTTGTTTTTTCTTGATTTCTTTGTCTCCTATCTAGGATTTTTTTAGAGTGGTGGGGTCAAAATATACCACAATTAATTAATTAGCCCACTCTTTTGGACCACAAAAGAATACTTTTTAATATTTTTTCCTAAAGATCTGCCCAATAATTTCTAACAAAATATCATTTATTTCTGTGGAGTTCTATTAATAGATCAATAGTTTTCAACTTTCTTTCATTTTTATTTTTTATTTTTGAATTGTAAGCCAGAACAATTGAAGTGATAGTAACTGAATTCTAAATTTAATATTTGTACATATTTATTAACACATCGATCGAACAGACATGTGGGCTATTAACTCCGCCCCTGATTTTCACACATGTAAACATAGTATAGGTCCACAGTCTAACCTTCATGTAAATGTCAATATCAGGATCTGGTTTTATATTAGCTGCTTTCTCTCTTCTTGATAGTTCAGCTAACATCTCTGCAGAAAATTTTCAACAAAAAAAAATTAATATATATCAGGATTTATCTAACATCGATTCGTAGAAAATAATTTTTTTTAAAAATAATGATAAATTGGTACTAACCGTAACGAGAGCCAACTCCTTGACATCTTGCGGAGAATTCCAAAGTTTCTCTTACAGTCATTTCTCCAATATGTAAATCATGTTGGCTAATATAAGCTGCTGTTCTTTGTGGTACAAATTCATGTAGTTCATGTCCATTATATGACACTTTCCCAGTTACCTGATTTTTCCCAAGAAAAAAAATTAGTTTTTTCCTCGGGATATTAGCATTTTTAGTCCCTCAAATATCAACAAATAGTAGTTTTGGTTCCTCGTGATTTCAGGTTAAGAGCATATGATCCTCCAAATTGTGAATCTTCACAAATTTAAGGGGGGGTATTAGCATTTTTAGTCCCTCAAATATCAATAAATAGTAGTTTTGGTTCCTCGTCATTTCTGATTAAGAACAAATGATCTTTATTTATTTGATATATATGCAGTTTTGATCCTTCAAACGGTGAATATTCAAAAATTTAATGATTTGTTATGGTCAATTTATCATGTTTACTCCATATTAGAGGGTGATATATTCTAAAACTCACATATTTCTTATATAAATGTACCAAAAACACATGTTTTAGTCATCTAAAGGTTAAATATAGTTAACTAAATAGAACAAGGACCAAACTAGAATTAATCAATAATCAAGGGACCAAAAATGCAATAATCACTTTTGAAAAAAGAAAACACCACTCTTTTCCATCGAAATTCATATTAGTCAGACCAGTAAATTTCGAATATGTTAACTAAAAAAAATTATACCTTAAGAGAAGAATCAAGTTTTCCAGCCAAAGCTAACAACAAAGTTGTTTTCCCAGAACTTGGAGGTCCCAAAAGCAAAGTCATTCTGCAGGGTTTAATTATTCCACTAATATCCTTAAGAATAGTGATCTGCCTCTTACTGCTTGGGAGAATATGCAGAGTATTCAACAATGTCTTCAAAACAAAAATAAAAATAAAATTTTTTTTGTTAGATTCGACGATTCTTTTAGTCAAAAATTGTAATAGTAAATAATTAAAAATCGATTTTTTTTTAATACCTCAAGAAAATTAGTCATGAAGTTGATAAATGTAGGTAATCCTCTGCTTCCCACATATGCATCTGCTTCAATATTCAAATTTTCATATCTTACTTCTATTGTTGGCAAATCAATCCCAACTCTGCAAATAAAGATCAAAAATCAATTTTTAACCACTTATAATTAACAAGTATTGTAGCGGGATTGTTAGGATGTCTCTGTTCTTAATCAGAAGTCTCAAGTTATAGCTCTGAATATGAAAAAATCTTAGTATGAAGACCTTCCCACCCATCTCACCACCAAGTGTTGTGGTGGGATTTGTTAGGATGTTTCTATTCTTTATAAGAAGTCTCGGATTATAATTCTGGATATCAAAAAATCATGAAGACCTTTCCACCCATCTCACCACCAAGTGTTGTAGTGGGATTGTTAGGATGTCTCTGTTCTTAATCAAAGGTCTCGAATATGAAAAAAATCCCAGTATGAAGACTTTTCCACCCATCTCACCACCAAGTGTTGTAGTAGGATTGTTAGGATGTCTCTGTTCTTAATTAGAGGTCTCGAGTTCCAGTTCCGTATAAGAAAAATCCTAATATAAAGACCTTTCCGTCTTATACTATGTGAATCCAAATAAGTCGGACTCAATATGAATAGTAGACAACATATATGGAAAGCATTAAAAAAAAAAAATCTCACTTCCCACCCAACAACAACAACTGAACTCAGTGTACTTTCACAAAGTGGGGTCTGGAGAAAATAGTACACAGACTTTATATCCGGGACTCAAACACGAGATTTGATTCAAACAAAGATGAACATATACATACCTATCAATCCTGTTCTTGAGTTTCAACAAGAACTTTTCATTATCTTCATCAGCAACTCTAACAAGTCTTTCAAGTAAATTCTTTCTTTCTTGATAACCAATATCATTAATATCAATTTCAGCAGCAGCACCTTGTGATCCAAACAATAAACCTTTTCTTAATCTATCAAAAGTTGGTAATTTTTCAAGTGCTGCCCATTTTAATGCTTCTTCATCATCTTCATCTCTAGCTGATCTTGAAAATATTTCAACTCCAGTATTTCTCCATATTGAATTACTATTTGCTCTTAAACTTACACTTCCTCTTCTACTTCCACTTATACTTCCTCTTAAACTACTCCCTCTCAAATTACCCAAATTTGCAGGCTCCATTTCTGAAACCCCCAAATTAAAAATTAAAAAAAAAAAAACAATGTTCACTATTTTTTTTCACAAATTAAGTAGGGAAAAACTTCAAATCATCACAGATTAGAAAATGGGGTTGTCAAAAAAAAGTAGAAAACTGGTGTGAAAATGAAGAAGAGTTGTTAAAACTATTTAGAGAAGAGGGGATTTATATAGTTAGCTATTTCAGAAAAGGCGGCTCTAGAAATTTGATATATTAAAAAGACTACCAAAATAAAATGGAAATTTGTGTTTTGAGTCCTTCAAAATTGAAAAACTCTACTTTTGGTTCTTGTAATTTTTTATTAAGCATCTTTCGAGACAGAACAAACCTCTCTATCGGCAAGAATCGTGGTGGAGTGATAAGTACTTGTTCATTCTTAACTAAAAGTTTCGAGGTTGAATCTTTCTGAATACGAAGTCGTCTTTATTAGGGAGTATTTCACGTCTTATGTGAAATTTTTCAGCGTTAATTTGAATTTAATTGAACTCCAATATATTTTATCATTTCTGAATCTCACTTATAGGTTCGTATTGGGTATGTTATTATTGTTTAATTTAAATATCAAATGTTCCTTGTACAAAAAAAAGGACCAAATATACCTATTTTTGGTAATTTAAGATAAATATTTTTACTTAGATATTATGATGATCGATGTTAAAATTTATTAATAATCGAGAGACTAAAAGTGCAACCATCTTAAACATATATATGTATAATATATGTATTCATAGAACTTCAAGTACTTGTAGTTAAATAGTAATATCTTTAGGCACACATGTGGGAGAATAATGATATCAAATTTGGAAACCCCATATGTAACTTTCTATGAATCTTCATGAGAAAATACCACTTGCTTGCTTAGAAAAAGAAGTTGCCTAAAATAAAATAAAATAAAAAAAGAAAAAAGAAAAGCTAAATAAGTGTGTAATATAAATAGAAAATGAAATATTTGGTATGGGGCATATAGGATCAATGCTGACCAAATGTATGGCCACAACTTCAAACCGTATGATACTACTAACCTAACTTTGTCTTTCAAGTGATAATTAAATTCGTCAGTAAATTTTATTTCGAAAGATAATGTATATAGTAATTTATTTCAAATTTTGACAAAAAGAATGTACATATTTTCAAATAGCTATTATGTAGCTTAGTTAACTATTATAAATATGTCGAGTGTTCAATACGTACGCAAAAAGAATTAATCTAAATATTTGTATATAATCTAGACAATATGATATAAGGTGATGAGGACTGAGGAGGTGGGGATGAGAGTTACGTGATTTAGGGTGAAGATGAAGTGTGTTAGAGGATGAGAAGATTACAATCAATGTGAAATGCCACTTGTTGAACTTGTTTTCTCTACTTCCACTAAGAAAAACATTTTTATCATTAAAAAACTTATTTTTCAAAACTTTAGACCAATCAAACATGAAAAAATTGAAAGTCATCACACTCATCATCTCCTTTGTTATAACAACATCAATTGAAACAAATCTGGAATTTTATTACTTATTGAGGGTAATGTACATAATAAAAGTAAATGACACATTTTATATAACTAATTTATTTACGTAATAAGCACTAGAAGGCACACAAAAAAAAATAAAAAATAAAAATAAAAATAAAATAATATATATATATATATAGTAGAAATATTTTCTCATGTATTCAAACGCTTAATTGAAATAACTTAAATATTTAAATTTAAAAAAAATTGACAAGTTCATATACTATCCACGTATAAGTCCTACATTTATTAATGTGACTTTTATTTTTATTTTCTTCTATTTTGAAATGCCTTTTGTTGGTTGATTTTGCCTATCATTCTAGAAGTATCTTGACTGACTTATTTCCATATATATATTCATGTGAAATGCATTAATAGTTTTGCTAAAAGAAATATCGTCACATACAACGTTAACATATTAAAATTCTTTTTATATCACTTTAATTATTATTTTTTGATTTTCCGTCTGACGTCATATTTATTATACCTCTCATCTTGAATATTTGCCGTTTTGCCAACTTATTTTTCTAAAACAATATTGACTTTTTTAAATAAAAGAAGAAATCATTTCTCTATTTGTATGAATGAAGAAATAAGGAGAGATAATGGATAATAATTTAAATAAATATTTCCATAATTTAGGCTATTAAATAAATATATTATATCGTGTGCGGCTGCAGCTCTTTCATTTTTTGTACCAGACTTCAAGAATAATCATATTGTATAAAATAGTTTATTATTTTTAGAATAATATACGATAGCAACATATTCCAATGCAGTAGCAAA
Source organism: Solanum gracilifrons (assembly GCA_029582605.1). Lineage (NCBI taxonomy): Eukaryota > Viridiplantae > Streptophyta > Magnoliopsida > Solanales > Solanaceae > Solanum > Solanum gracilifrons. The sequence goes on from JAJOOH010016114.1 coordinate 49,460, forward strand.
ATCGAAATTTATATTAAGGGGTTCAAATATGATAAATAAATACACAGAAATTAAAGAGGGCTCAACATCTATTTAATATACATTAAAAAAACATTTTTAACTATTTAAAAAATATAATTTTTTCGTTGAAGAACCCACGAACCTACCTAGTTTCACCATAGTTTCAGGGTAATCTCATATGTAAAATATGAGGAGGATAGAGTGTTCAGTGTATACAGACTTTATTCCTACCTTGTTGAGGCAAAGAGTTTTAAAAAAAAATAAATTAAAATCTCAACTTAAATAACACCTATCAATATAATCTGAGAAGGAAAATACAAAAGTAAACAAAATGATAAAGAAAAACAGTATATAACATTTAGAAAATAAAAAATAATAACAACAACCAAAATACGATTATACTATATATGTACACTAGTTTACTTTTAAAAAAAAATGAATGGTCCCCAAAGTCTAAAATACATGCCACACCAATAGTATGTTATTACTTGTATGTACCATAATATATAATGATAATACTAATTATACGGATTATAAGATTTAGTCAATAATTCCAACTAAACTTTCCCAACTTTTTATGCAAAATCAAAATTCTATTTCACGTGCAATTTTTTTATTTAAAATAAAGAAGTACTGATCCTGTGTCAAATGCTACATTAACTAAAGTTACTTACAAACGATGTGACAGTGATAAGATTATTTCATTTTTAATTAAATAGCTCAAATTTAAACTAGGGCAAATCTTATTGAAAACACTATTTCAAATGAATTTTATAGTGCACGATTTAAATTTAATTGAAGCTTTAATGTGAATCCGAGCCCGAATGGAAAACTAAAGTTACTTACTAGGAGTATTTTGATACTATTTTCTTCTCTCTCTTTTTCAACCTAGAGGTGGCATTCAATAAGAGAGTTAGGCAACCAAGATTTGTAGCTGTATAAACAAATATTGATGATGCAGATGGTTTCAAATTTAATTATGAATATCCTCATAATTTAACCAAAAAAACTAACTAATAAATTAAATGCATACAATAACAATAATTATGCTTCAGTCGCAAATAAAATGAAATCGATTATTCATTTTGTTATTTATACTTGTATCTATCTTATTATCATAATAAATAAAACAAATGTGAAAAATATATTTAAAATATATAAAAATAATATTAGTAATAAGAAATTTGGTTTCAAAAAACTTGTGAGATTTTTCTTTCTAAAAGTTAAACTAAATAAACTTTAATCAATATTTTAAGACTTTTATTATTATATTGATATGTGAGAACTTATAATATTTTTATATAACTTCAAAATTTCTAAATCATAATTTTAAGATACTAACCTAATCTAATTCAATATAATATTTTTTTAGTTAAACTGACTCTCGAGTAACGAAACTTTTACGGAACAAAGTGAGTAATTGTCACGGGATGAAGAGGGTCAGACTTGAGATATAAGACTTTGAAATTTCAACTAATAGTGTTGAAATCTTGATTACTATGTTTCAACTTTCAACAACAAACGCCATAAATAAATTTGTTAATTAATTACTCCTTTACTATCTTTTATAAATTTTCATGTTTTTTTAAGAAATAGTAATAATTTGGTCATGGAAAAATCCTTTTGATAAAAAAAAACTTTGGCTAAAATGATAAAAAGACTTATTCACACTATAAATTAGTTTCTTTTTGGACTGAGGGAGTAATATTTGCTCTAGAATCCTTTTTGCCTTCAATTAAAAAAATTTAATCATACGAAAATTTAAAACAGTATAAGTAGTTAAAAAAAATTGAAAATAAAACGTACGGAATTTCCATTAAAACATTGCTTCTATAATCAAATTGTAATGGATCATCTAAAAATGAATTATTCTATAGTATTTCATTCTCTCTCCCTCTTGTTCTTGCTTCTTCTTCTTTTTTTAAAGAAAAAAATCGTATTCAGTGTTTGACATCTATATTAAAGTGCAACTAATCTAAATTAACATAGGATAGAGTCTCATTCGAAAGGTAATTACACTATCCTTCAATCTTGCTTTTATTTATGTCTTATTCGAAATAGCTTCTAATTAAGTTAATTGAAAATTAAAAAGAGGAAAATAAGTTGACATCGAACAAATAATTTCAAGTTTTAATTATCGTGAAATTCGTCATCAAAATGTGCTATTATTATGCGGTCAACCAACTCATACTTACCTTCACAACTAAATATTGAATATTCATAAGAAAAAAGACAATGCCTTCCATAGACTTCTAAAGGCTTGACCTTTGACCAAACATTAATATTTGGAATCTTGTCATAGCCTTTAATGTTTTAATTTTTTTTTAGGTCTGTATGATTAGAGACTAGCTACGTGAGTTCGTATTAGCACAGATCCAATATATATTATTTTTTTGAATTTATATGACATATATAAATCATGACATTTTAAAATACACATTATTATATAAACATTTCAAGATCTTTTAATATTTCATATTTGTGTGCTTATTTAATTCCAATAAAGGACAAATAAGACTAATTAGTTTTACAAGACATTAAAAGAAATATTCACAAGGTATGCCAACATCTATTTTCTACTCTTTTGATGAGTTGTGTTCACTACCAAAAAAATAAAAAATATTACAAAATTAGTGAGACAATTTTTGTTGCTAAACGGCAAAAGAAATGGGATTAACTAATTATTAAATTTCATGTTACATAAAGTTAATCAATTATAATAATCTCTTGATGAGAAATATAAATACACAATCCATGTGCTTAATCCAAGTTGAGGCTCTAAGATAATCATACTATATACAATACTTTTCATTTTTTTTAATACAAGTTGTCTACAATAATTTACTAAGAAACAAATATCCCCCCATCTAAATACATGGCACAACGTTAGTATATTAACCGGTACGGATGGTTGCGTTGGTGCAGTAGGTTGTATTTTAATTGAGTTATTCGTCACATTTGATTTGTCTAGTACAATTTATATTTTTTTATGTGGTTTGCAAGTCATTACATAGAAACAGACTTACTCAATGTGCATCCAAAGATAGCAATTCTAAATTACCTATAGATTAAAAAGAAACATTAATATATTAATAGCATAAATCTTAAGTGAATTTAAATTATATTCCCTCTAGTTCAACAATGTAAGCATCGATATATATTTCTTTTTTTTTCTTGTGGTCAGACTTAATATCTTCATATTTTTTATATCAATGATCTGGCAAATTAGGTTGAGATGATTCTTTCATTCTATTTTTTCCTTATTACATGTGCTTACTTCTAATTGGTAACTTTTTTTTTCTATCTATAGAAAGATTCAATCGTCACGTAAAATCAAATAAAACAATACTCATTTATTATAGTTTGTTCAAGTTGCATAGTTGTCACATGAGTGAACCATCAAGAAATTAAGAAGATTAGACTTTAGCAATTGAAATTTCGATTACTTCACAACTCACAACTATAATATAAACCATTGATTTTGATAATGTGTCACATCACTTTAATTATGATTGAGTGATAAATTTATAAATGAAAACACATAGTTTATATTCATCAATGATGGAGTGGTTTTGTTAAATTTATATTGTGTATATTCATTAATGTGGATCTTTAATATCTTTTTGTTGTGTCTATGTTGATGACATGATATTGTCATTACAGGTAGTGAAAGAACAAAAACTATTGACTCCTAGTGATTTTTAATGAGGTCAATCAAAAAGGGAGCTTTGTCATGGATTGAGTGAAAGACTCCAGAAATTAGTCTTTTTTTCGATCATATTGAGCGATAAACTATTGTATGAAAATCTATATTTTATATTCATTGATTGGATGTAAATATTTAATGTAAATAAGTTTTCATTAATAAATACTTTCGTTTATTAGTTAGTATGAAAAAATACTAAGAAAAGAAAATTGGTGATGAATAATTTCTGTTGTTAAACCATACGGATTTTATGTTAATTCTATTTAATAACGAATTATCAAAATGTATTGTTAATAAAGGTCTATTTAGTTATTATTATTAGTAATAAATAAACAACAAATTATATATTTCGTTCTTATCTCTCCCATATTTTTAGTAAATGTTTGGTCTAGAATCCTTCTTCCCTACTATATTAGAAAAAATATTATGTTCAAAATTTATCCTACAATTGATCCTTAAATAAAATTTAGTTTATTCTTTTAAATTGTAATCAATTCATAAAATTAATTGTAGGAGACAAGACATTCAAAACTAAGTTGACTATTCACAACAATTTTTTTTCAAGTCATATTTTGACCATGTCATGTTTTGACCATTACTATTTCCGTTTCATATTATTTGGTTCATATTTAGTTTGACACAATTTTTTCAAAAAAAATATTTAAAATATATTTTATTAAATTATTCTTGTTATTTGCTATATTCTCTTCATTGCCTCCTTTTTATATCTAATTTTTTTACATTAGAGCTGAGGGTTTTTCGAAAACAGTTTCTCCACCTCCATGAAATAGTTGGAAGGTCTGCATACATTCTACTTTCCTTGACACCACCACTTTTCACTGAGTATGTTTTTATTATTATAGTATTTTACTCAATTGTAAAATTTTAGAAATCTAAATACAATTATTATTTTATATAATTATTTAATACTAAACAAAAACTTTCTTGATTTTAAATAAATTAAATCAGTAAAATGAACTACTTATTTTTTATATAAAGATCAAATAATTTAAAATGGAGGGAGGAGTATTTGGAATATACAACCTTGTTACAGCCTTTTAATTTCTTCTTTTATTTTTATTGGTCTTTTTGTATTTTTATAGAAGCTTCTTTTGGTCAATTTCACCAATCTAAGTAACCAATAAAAGTCAACAACAACAATAATATATTCATTCTAATTTTATAAATAAATTTAAAATATATAATTGTTATAATTTACTCTCTTTTTTTTTCATATTGTATACCATTGTTTACGAAATAATATGAGTCTAAATATTACATGCCACATCATTAATTTATTATTAATATAATAATACGAATTATAAGAACGTTATGTAGAAATTTTTTGCTAAGAATTCTCAAAGTTATAATTATCCAAGTCAATAACGTTAATTAAACTCTTATACAAAGTCAAAATTTTACTATTTTGAATTTTCTCGTTCATTTGACCTAATTATTTCTTCTAGTTAAAAATTCAACTATGTTAGAATTTCAATCCCCTTTATTTAAAAAAAAAACCAATAATGAAGAAAAAATGGAAGAAGAATAGTATACCTAATGGTGGAGGTATATTTTTCGATTCTATCAAAGACTTTATCTTATAAAAATATTGGGCCAAGAGAACCAATAAATAGTTAATTAATAAAGCTAAAATGTTTTTTAAAATGTCAAGACAATGATTAACAAAATGATAGAACTTAAATTTTATACTTGTTATTTTCAAATTTTTATGTGTAAAATAAAAACCTAGTATATAAAATTAAAAATAAATATATAAAAGACTACGAGGTCAATTGATCGACAATGATACTCATTCAAAGGAATATATGGTTGTGGATAATCTTAATTACTTTTTCTTTTAAATAATATTCGTCCACTATTGACTTTGCACACTTTAAATAGAAGTGTAATTTCACTATATTACCTTTTAAATATAATAAATACAATGTCTTGAAAAATATAATAGAGAAATGACATAATTAATGATAAGGGTAAATTAGGAACTAACGATAAAATGATACATTAATTTCGTAAAATAGACAAATATTATTAGACATTCCAAAATAATACAATGGACAACTATTATTGAACGAACGGAAGAAAAAAATAATTTTGCAAAGAATTTATTGATTTATAGGTTCATTAAATAAAAGGGTCCCATGATGAATTTTTCAACCTTAGTGTGCTGTTCTTTTTTTCTTCAATTATCATTTATCAAGAAGACTATTCTCAACTAAAATACTCCCACCTTTTCCTATTTTATATGTCACCACTTACCAAAAGAAAAGAAAAGATATAATTTTACCCTTTTATTCTTATTTAATATTTTTTAAAATTAATTTTATAATAAATGATAAGTACATTTTTAAGATTAATTAACTATTCTATCAAAGGTATAATAGACAAAATATGATAATTTATGCATAAATTTTATAAAAATAACATGTATTATGGTTCAGTTATTGATAGAAAGAGATGACGTATAAAATGGGACGAGGGAAGTAATGTGATTGGACATGAAAAATAGGATGTTCTTTTGAGGTGACTCAACTATCCCAATGAATGAACATTTATTACATAATTTAATAAGTATATTTTTGTGTGAGAACTCAAAAGTATTTTCGAAGAGAGCAATATTTATTTGATTACTTAAATTAAAAAATATTTCTACCAATATTAAATTCATAATTTGTGTTTGACAAGAGTTCAATAAAACACCCATAAAAAAAATCATCTCAACTTATGAAGACATTTTCTACTACTAAACAAAAATTTAAACTTTTTTCATAATTTTTTTTAAAATTTTATAATCTTAGCAAAATATTTAACTTTCTAATATAAATATATATTTTTATAAATAAAATTAGAAGTTTCATTTCTCAAAAGCTTGATTAGGCAGACTATAAGTCTAGAAAATAACTGTGTACTACGTGACACGTTATTCTACATGTTCATAATTATTATTATAAGAAGATATTTATCACTCAGATGGAAAGACATGTTTTTTCAATCTTATTATTGATTACGACACAAGTAATATGAACATATTGTATACCGTTATAATTATTTAATTTATATATATAATAAAATTTCACGATTATAAAAAATATTCAACTTGTCATTTTTTTATCCCTATCACACGGTACATTATTGTCTTTTACTATTGTCAATATCGAAAATTATTTTGCGGAATGTGCGTTTCTAGAATATGATTATCAATTCTATAACATTAAATAAAATAGCATAGGCTAGATTGTACGTTTTTCACTCTCTATAATTTAGAACTAGAAATTTGGGTGGATACAAAATAGTACTCTACCCACTATATATTAATCATATTATATGATATGCTTTTTGCGTGAATGACTCATTAAATTTATTAGGTGCAATTTAGTGGATTCATCTTATTAGCATTACTGTTAAGACTTGAGAGCAATTCAATTAAAATAATTTCTAGTTTGGCATGATTGGTTGACTTTCTTAACAATATTAAATGATGAGATTTTTGATTAATTTGATCAGATTACATAATATTTTCTTGTTTTAATTTGTTTGTTTTACTTTATTTTTAAAAAATAAATTATTTCCCCCTTTTTGGCAACTCTTTAATTCTATTTTTTCATCTAATATGTTTAAGATCATAAGATTATAGAAATTTTAGTAGATTTTATGTATATTTAATTTAAGACCAGAAGATTCAATGATATTCTTTAAACACTGTATCAAGTTAAAATCAGATAAATAAAATGTAGTTAGTAGTATTTAAGATTAAACTTCTTCTCTCTTCTTTCACCACCAATTTTTCTCTAAAATAACAATAATATACCCAGTAAAATCTCATAAATAAAATCTAAAAATAATAAAATATACACAGATCTTATCTCTGCCCGATGAAATTCCCCCCTAATGTAGATTTCTTGAAGTTCAAACAAATTCTAGATTCAAGGAGATGTAGCATTTGTAATGGGCCTACTTTTGAATAGCTGAATGAGTCTAATGGGCTAAGCTAGGTGAAGACTGGGCTTATTACCCAATTATACTCAAAAAGGGAAAAATTTCGCAAATAGTCACTATCATAAACTTAATTAGGCTCTTTAGCTATAGTTTGCCTATTTACGGACCATAGTTATAGCTTAATTATTTGTATAATTCACGGGTACATTTGTATAATTCGCGTGCATTTACATAATTGAGTTATTTTTGTCCGTAAAACTCTGAATTACAAATTTATACAAATACAAACATTTGAACTTTAAACAATTATACAAATTATATTATACAAATTACATTATACAAAAGTTATACAAATTTCGAAAACTACACGTTTATTCAAATTTTAAAAAGTTACATACAAAAAAGATTGTTTGTATCTGGTGATAAAACTAAAAAATCAAAGGAAATCACCGACATAAACAAATACAACCCGTCACATACAAACACAAATCAAACGAAAAAAATATTAATGACGAATTATACAAACGTGACGAATTATACAAACTTGAAGTGCAACCCATGTAATTAACGCTAAATGTTAGTAGCGAATTGTAAATTAGCTAAACTATAGATATGTTAACTAATTAACTAGTATATATTTGCTTATATTCACATAATTTTCTATATTCAAAAACTTTTGAGGAAAAGATAACTAGATAGGAACGGATAAAGCTAATTTGTACAAAATAAATAGTTTATTTCTTTTTTCATCAACATTTATAGGGTATTTCTATGGAAATTCTAATAGTTTAAAAGTTAATTACTTAGATTCATATATGTATCTTGCCTATAAATATGTTTAGATATTTATATCTCGGATATATAGACTCAAAATGAGGTATATTATGTTACACTCGAGTTTTTGGCCAAATTCATCCTTAAACTATACCCCAAACTTAAAATACATCCTTAAAGAATCCTTTTTAGCAGAAAACATCCTTCAAGTATTTAAAAGTGAATAATTTTCATCCTTCTATTTGAATTTATCTGAAAACTAATAGATCCCACAAAAATCAAGTCATTCGTTTGTAATTATTATTTTTAGATACGCCAAAAATACTGTCATTAACTTTTTCGATAATTGAATTTAGCATCATGCAAAATCTTTTAATTTGACAGTTTTTCCATTTACTTTTCATGTAATTTGATATTAAAAATATTATTAGTTGAATATTTATATATGTATCGATATTGCCTATTTTTTTCTACTTTCAAACAAAAAGAGGATTGAAGTTTTTCTATTTGGAATTAATATGTTTCTTCTCAATTGAATATGCTAGAAGCGTCGTTTGTTGAAGACTTCTGCTTCGTTGAAGACTTCTGCTTCTAATAATGTAGAATGAGACTCAAATGATGTTAAATTAGGTCTTGGGCCTAACTCACACCCCAAAAGCTAGCTCAAAGGGAGGAGAATTGCCCAAGCCTTATAAGGAGTCCACCTATCTCATTAATCACCGATGTGGGACTTTTGTCATTCTTTAACAGAGACATAATCAATATTTTGATCACTTCAATATCAGATTGGCCAAAAAAATTATTGATCTAAATACAATTTTACTTTGAAAAAGGTAAAGATAATTAAGCTCCAACTTTGTTCCATTACTAAATGAGAAAAAAACATATCATGTACCCTCACATCTTCCAAATATTTTTTATTTCAGTAAGCAATATTGATGTCTAAAATTTTTAATATTTTTTCCTGGAACTTCCTATAGGAGGTAATATTATTATGCAGGAAATTTTTTGTTGATAATCACGTGAATTGCTTATATTTTTGTAGAATCAATTAGTTTTTTGATGATATCTAATAGAAATAGAAGTACGAAAATTGTTTATTTTTGAATACTTGAAGGATGTATTCTGCTAATAACGATACTTCAGGATGTAATTTAAGTTTGAGACATAGTCAAATGATGTTTTTGGCCAAAACTCTGTTACACTCTATCAAATTCTTGAAAGAGGTTTAAGCTCACGCCGCTAATGGAGTTGTCAAAGCACAGAGCAACAACGTCAATGGCGGTCGATTCAGTTCTAGTTCTTCCTCCTGAGTTAATATCCGAAATACTCACAAGGCTACCTGTGAAAACCTTGCTGAAAATGAGGTCTGTTTCAAAATCTATGCTTTCTCTAATCTCTAATCCCCAATTCATCAAAACCCATCTCAAATTTTCAATCAATAATCAACAATTTACTTACCATAGGTTCTTTTTCGAAATTTCGACGATGAAAATAGCTTGAGTTACTACACTTGCTCATTATTTCCAATACCCATTTGTGAAAAACCTCAACGTATCCCTACTGAGCTTGATTTCTCTTGTGAAGATTCATTTGGTGATAGATATAAAATTTTGGGTTCCTGTGATGGATTGATTTGTATTTCTCGTGATATTTTAGATCTGTTTCTATGGAATCCCACTACTAGAAAGTTGAAGAAATTGCCCTCTTCTGGAATTAATGTGAGTTGTGAACATGATGTTGATTTTTCTTATGGATTTGGTTGTTGTACTGATACTGATCAGTGTCGAATTGATTACAGAGTCGTAGAAATTGTGCGAAAAGAACATAGTTGTATTAATCGTTACTATGTTAGTGTTTATAGTCTAAGAAGTGATTCTTGGAAAAGAATTGAAGAGTATCCGAGCATTGTGTTTTGGGATCATTCTGGTAAGTTTGTGAATGGGAAACTTCATTGGAGTGCAGAGGATCGTGTTAGTGATAGTAAATCGACATTTTTTATTTCTTCATTTGATCTGGTAAATGAGACATTTGGAAATGTAGCATTGCCTGGTCCAGAAGGTGAGTTTTTTGATCGCGAAGTAAGGTGTTCAGGGGGTAGTTTGAGTTTGTTTTGTTACTTTGAGAACAAGACGGATGTGTGGGTAATGAAGGAGTATGATGTTGCAGAGTCGTGGACCAAGATAGCTTCGATCCCTACAAAAGATTACGAGGCTTGGCCAATTTTCATCTTCCGAGATGATGAAATTTTAGTGCACGAATCTAGAAGTTTAGTGTGGTTTAATTCAAGAGATAACACTTTCACGCGTCCTGATGTTAGGATACGTTGTGATGCTGCAAACAATCTTGGTTTATACAATGAAAGTCTTGTTTCTCCATTTTTTTTGGAGGAACCTATCGATCAATGAGTGAAAAAGGATGGAGATTGTGCTATGGTCTTCGAGGTCTCATGCACAATGAAGAACTTGCAAGAAGAGGTGAACAAACTTGAAGCATGACACGTTGTGATTCTGCAAACAATCTTGGTTTATACAATGGAAGTCTTGTTTCTCCATACTTGTTGGAGGAACCTATGGATCAATGAGTGAAAAAGGATGGAAATTGTGCTATGGTCTTCGAGGTCTCGTGCATAGTGAAGAACTTGCAAGAAGAGGTGAACAAACTTGAAGCATGACGTAGTCAACATAAAGTTTTGGTTGGAGGCGGTAACCTAGATTTCTTTTCAATCACAACGATGTCAATGCTACTTGCTTTGATCGAAGATCTTCTCGAGGTAATTTCTTTTTTGTTGCTTTTGTATCATAAAACTTGTTATGGTGGAAAAAAACTCGAAATTATGTTAAGAATTTACTATGAATCGAATTCTCTCTTTATGCAATTATGTATTAAGAATCTCGCCATTTACCCATTGAGCTTGATTTTCCTTGTAAAGACTCATTTGCTGACTATAAAGTTGTGGATGATCGGAGTGTGAAGTGGTTGTTTTGTATCCCTCGCGATCTTATAGATATATTTCTATGGAATCCGTCAAGAAGAAAGTTGAAAAATTTGCCCTTTTTAGGAAGAAATGTGTGTTATTAGCTCGTATATGGCTTATGGTTTTGGTTAAAACTAGTATCAAGATGATTAAGAAATTGTACAAGTTGTGTAAAATCCACATTGTGAGTATGCTTATGTAGCATTGAATCAGTCTGTAGAAATCTTCGATTTTCAGTTCCTATTGATATAAATTTCATCGGGATATACTCATCGAGGTACATGTTACATCTCCAAACAACTCGTTTATGATATTGAGGATTCATATAGCTGAGCCTAACTAGCTTGGAGTTCAACAATGTTCTTGTTCTTGTTGATCCTTAAATCATTCTATTAAGGACCCGTTTGGTAGGAGGTATTAATCAAAATAGTTCATGGATTAAAATTTAGTCCAACAAAAACATTGTTTAGTTACATTATTTAACATAATCCATGGATTAGTTATACCTCATACAAGATCTTATTTTATCCCTAGAAAAGGGAGGGATAACTAATCCAAGGTTCAATAATTCTTGGATAAGACCCCTAAATGACTAAACTATCCCCAAATCTTTTTTTGCTAATTTTTTTTTTGTAATTTAATGCTCTTTTTTATTTATATGAGAATATTTATAAATATTTTTTTAAATTCTCCAAATTTGTTTCATGTAATTTGATGATTTCACAAATTAATATTTTTTTCTCCATGTTTGATTTGTTATATTGGGTTGATTTTTTTCGGATTTTTTTTATATTTAGTTCGTCAATTGACCACTTGAACTTTTTTTAAAATAAATAAATAAATAAGCATCGTGTATTTGAACAATTTAAGTAGCCTTAAATCTATGTTAAATTTAAGGTATATTTGACCAACAAAAAAAATAGAAATATACCGTGCTATCAAGGATCTTTATGATGGCATATCACACCTCAAAATTAATAATAATTTTTTAAATATATATTTAGTATTTAACTTGACAATTAAATGAAATATAAAATCTCATAATAACTCAAGGGTATAATAGGAAATAAACTTTTTCTAAAATTTCAAACCAAACATAGAATTAAATGGGAAACAATGAGCCAAACACTTGATAAAAACGAATCCCTGCATTACTAATCTCTGCATTACTAATTCATGCATTAGTAATCCCTCCATTAGCCATCTTTGTACCAAACGACCCCTAAGAGTCTTTGATTCACTTAATAATTACTGCAAATATTTAAAAATGTAACTTTTGAATTAATCAGACAAATATAAATTGCAATCAAATATACTTTCTTGAAAAAATAATTTTAAAATAAGTCGATTTTAAAAGTTTCGCTAAAGTAATCGTTCGTGACTATGTCTTCAGGTTCGGTAGTTGAGCTGGATTTTTACACGATATGACTGCCTTTTCAAATAATATTACCATAAGTTATATATATTACCACATATTTTAGGATTCTTTAATATTTAAATTATATTTTTTATTTTATGACTCCTTATTTATTCATTCTTCTAATTTTCATTTATAGTATATTTTAGACTCTTTAAATTACTTTATTTTCTAGGACTATCTATTGCATGTCTCGTTATCTAGTGGCGTGGCAAAATACCATACCTTTCTCTATGTAATGTAACTTTAAACGAAAAATGCTTTAGACTCTACTTAATAGTTGTCCGTTGATCGACTCTTTCATCCTTGAGTGTTGTAACAGGTTGGAAAAGATTGGGCTGCTGAATCTTCGAAAAATCAAGTCAGTTTCAATGAGGATGCGTAAGAACCAGCGTGTTAAAATTGAAGCACCAACTCTTGAAAATTTGTTTTTTCTCGGGTAGGTTCACAGAAAAGTTGCAGAAAGCTTCAACATATCGTTTTTCATCAAATAAATGTAGAGTTTTATTTCTTTTAGTCCGATTTGAATATGTACTGTTTTTACAGTCATGCTTTTAAAGTAATATAGATTAGATAAAATGTTGTCAGATAACATTATAATATAATGTATAATATACTATTGCATACATTATAGTACGTTAAATATTTTAAAGTTGTATATCCCTATTAATTAGGGATTAGCCAACGTGAGTAAATGATACCAGTAACAAAATACAACTGTCAATTAATCTTTAATTGATGCAACAAAATCAATTTAAAAAAAGGAATATATCACATGATATATTCATGCTAAATGTATTTCCTTACGATTTCTTACCAACAATGGACTCTTCATGTTATAAAATTCTCCCTTGAAACTCTGATTTTCATTTATTGGGTTTTAACAATCAAAATTTGGTTTAGGACTCCTTAGTAACCTTTTTGTACCTATCTCTTGATGTCTAATCACTACAAAAAAGGTGTGAATTACATGGGGATTAGTATGAAACTTATTTTCCAGCAAATTTTCATACTAATCCCCAGGAAAATTTCCATGTAATTTGCACTTTTCTTGTAGTGAATCTAGAAATTTCCATGGCTGACGTATTGCCAGAATGTCTCATTCAAAAAATACTTTGTGTTCTTAGTTTTAAAGAAGCAACCAAGATGACTATTCTCTCGAAAACATGGTTGCAAGCTTGATTGACTCTTTCCGACTTGAAATTCACAAAGGATTATTTCAAACTCAGGCGTAGGAATATTGTTGATAATATCATTGAGAGATATCGGGACGGAAAAATCCCTATAAAAAAGTTTGAATTAACAAGCAAGGTTTATTCTGGTGAAATTCTCCATCTGATTTATAAGTGGCTTGACATTGCACTTCAGAATGACGTTAAAGATCTCGTCATCGGAGGTTCTGGATTAAAATTACCTATTTTCAAAATCTTGGCAGCAAAATCACTAAGAGAATTGGTTCTCATTGATTGTAGTCTGGAGTTTTTTTGGTTTACGAAATGCAATTCTTTGAAAAAACTCTCTAACTAGGATCAATTCTTCAGACTCTACTTAATAGTTGTCCCTTGCTTGTCTTACTAGAGCGTTGTTCGGGGTTGAAAAAGATTGAGTTGTTAAATCATCAAAATATTAAGTTGGTTTCCATTAAGACAAAGGGCAAACCAAAGCACCTTGTTAAAATCCAAATATCGACTCTTGAACACTTTTCTTATTATGGTTTACGGAAAGAAGAATTGGATGTTATTGAATGTCAGAATCTAAAATCTTTAGATATATCATATGTGAAATGTTTTCATGTTTTATCGGACCGTTTGATGTGTATGAAATTAAATGTAGAAAAAGTATACAAATATGATGGGAAAAATCAGGGTTTGGATCCTATCGAATTCGAACGAGAAAACCTCTCGATATTCGCCTTTCTTTCGAGAATGGGAGACATTTTTGTTTTTATTAGATTGGTGATGCAGTTTATTTTATTACAGAATTATAAAATTCATCAATTTGTACGTACTTTAAATGGACACTGTTTTCTTGTAGTTCATGTGAATTTATTTTATGATTACCTACCCACGATAATTTTGATTTATTAACACATTTAGTTAGTTATGATGTCTTAAATATCAATATTATATATTAATAAATTGACATACTTCCAAGCTAATCAAAATTCAAAGGACACGTTATTTCTAATATAATAAGGAGTTATTTTAAAATAACAATTTTAATTGATTTTAAAGTCTTAATAGTAGGAAAATAATTAAAAACCTTTTCCTATTTTTTTGGACTTTTTTGACCCTTTTTTGCCTTTTTGGGCTATTTTTTGGCCCTATATTTTTGGACGTCTGTTAAAACCCTTTTCCTATTTTTTTGGACTTTTTTTGACGGTTTTTTGCCTTTTTGGGCTATTTTTTGGCCCTATATTTTTGGACGTCTTTAAAACCGTAAAAATAAACCCCC
>JAJOOH010016115.1:0-50210 GCA_029582605.1 Solanum gracilifrons
ATAAAAACCGACCTCTTGATGTCGGTATTATTTTCTCAATTAAATATAAAAAATACCGACCTCATGAGGTCGGTATTTTTATTGTAATTCATTTTTTCTGGGAAAAATTCCGACCTCCGGAGGTCGGAATTTGGTTTTCCCGCTTTATTTTGCATAAAAACCGACTACTTGTAAATACCGACCTCCAGAGGTCGGAAATTACCGACCTCCATTTGAGGTCGGAAATTTTTAGGTCGGTATTCACCGTTTTTTTAGTAGTGAATAATCATTTCAATATTTTAGTCCACCATTTGAGTAGTAAAGTTCTGAGGAAGATCGATGATGAAGATTATCAAAAGTTAATAAATAATATGTTGCGCCAAGTGAGCATGTGAAACCAAGAACTGCTGAAGTTATTCTACATGCTCCACTTCTAGTTCTTTTAGCAAACAAGGTTTACTCAATTGACATTTGATATCTTTTCTGGTTTAGATTTTCCTTGTTATTGTCATGGGAATTTACGTAAAAATATCGCTTTATAATGTCAAGCTCAAGCAACCACATCGGTTCCTAGTCAAGTGTTGATGCAATTCATCAATATAGAGGACATTGAATCAACTTTGCACACGGTTCAGTCATACTTGAAGTCTTTACCGAGCAGTATCCCAACCAACAATCAGGCCTCCAGAGCAATAGTACTACTTCTTCAGACCAAACACTCGCAAAGTTGATATTTGATTGCTCCATCAGACTGCATTTGGAGGCATTCATTAATGACCCAGTGAAAGAGTAGGTAATGCATGGTGTAATTGCTGCTTTGAATGATCACCCCTCATCGTTGTTTACCGATGAACAAGCCAAGCAATTGCTAACAGTCAAGTATGAATTCCCTGTCTTGGTTAAGAAATTGAGGGATTCGGCACGAGTAAGGACAAGTTACTAGGAGTTCTTGACCGAAGAGGATAGGAAGAAACTAGATGATTGTATTAAATCAGAAGCAAGGTTGAAAGTGAAGTATGAGAAAAGGGAGGAACAAGGTCGAGAGTTGGAGAATTACTTCAAGATATAAGGACTAGGCATAAAGAAAACATGGATGAACGACAAAAAGGTCTCAAGAAGCTCAAAAACTCCTGTTGTTAGCTCAAGAAAAAGCTTGCAAGATAGAAAGTACTGAATTTGTAACAATAAAGATGTTGTTTTCAATCCCCTAGTTGGTAACAATGGCTTAAGGAAAAAATGGTCCAGCATCTAGTTTTCAATCCCCTAGTTGTTATTTCAAGTCTTTCCTTTAATTGTCACAAGTCACAATATTTTAATTTTCTTGAATTTATGGTTCCTATGACTAGATACATTTTGAAAGGTAGAGTTATATTTTCTCTGTACTTATAAATTGTTGGTCTTCTGGCCAACCAAAAGGCTCGTAGTAGAATGGTAAATATTTCTCCGTCCTTAATTTGATGACTTGGGTTTGAGCCTACTAGGTGGCCTTCTAACGAACAACTTCATCACCTCATTTATAAACCTTAGTTTTTCCTTATATTCTCGACAAATATCAATATATGGCATAGGTCTACATCATACATTTGCAACACTTGTATCCATCTTTTAATTTAGATCTACTGAGGTTTCCAGACCCAAATGCCCACCTTTTCATTCATTCTTCCGCAACCAGCCCATGCAAGTCATAAAAGAATACGGACTACACCAGATATATACAACAAGATATGTAGTATAATCCCACATATTAGGGAGGGTATATTGTAGCAGAACTTATCTCTATCTCTACTTTCCACTAGACTATTGGCTTAAAATAAAGCAATTTGAAAAAGGGAATACATAAATGAGAGCAGTAATGTCAACGAAATAATGTGAAATGAGAGAAGCACCCAACATAGTGAGGAAAGAACAATAATGACAATAAAATAATATGATAACAAGAGAACAAACAATACAGGTAATAATCGAGATTAAAAAATAAGAAACAACGATAATAGTGCTAATACCACCGATAAGAAAGAAGGTCCAAGTATGATCACCAATCCTATACCATAGGAAAGCAAGAGAAAACATAACTTCAACTAACCTTGTACCCTAATCTGCGACGTCTAGACCCTCGTATCTAAGGTCATGTCCTCGGTAAGTTAAACATGCAACATGTCTTGTCTAATTACCTCCCCTAATACTTCTTCGGCCGGCCTATACCTCTCTTGGGGACCATCATTACCAACCTCTAGACTTCCTCACTAGACATCTACACTTTTCTTTTTTGCATGTACAAACCATCTCAGTGTCTCTTCCCTCATATTATTCACTATAGAGGCAACTCCTACCTTGTACCAAATATATTCATTCCTAATTTTATCCTCCGAGTATGCCCACAAATCTACCTCGGCATTATCATCTTTGCAATTTTTCATCTTCTAAAGACTAAACATATGAGTTCTTGACTAGTCAACACTCCATCTCATACAACATAGTCGGTTTAACCACTACTCCGTAGAGCTTACCTTACTCTTTGGAAAGCCTTCTTATCACACAAGACTCTGAATGTGAGCCTTAACTTCACCTACTTTGCCCCAATACAATATGTGATGTCCTTGTCGATCTCCCCATTACCTTGAATTAATGAGCCCAGATACTTGGGACATCCTCTCTTGGAGATAACATGATCATCAAACTCACTTCCATGATGATCTCATACGTAGCATCACTAAATTTACACTTTAGTTATTTTGTTTCGGTCCTGCTCAACTTGAATCCTTTAGTTTCTAGAATTTGTCTCCAAACTTGGAGCCTATCATACCTCCACACCAGAGATATACATACAAAAAGAAGATTTGAATCTAAGACATACAACAAATAAAACAATCACATACAAATTAATAACCCCCCATCCACCAGTTCAATAACCATATATTTCTAATAAATCAAGGACCGCATACAAAAAAGAATTTCTCCTTGTGTCCCAATTTATGTGACACTATTTCACTTGACACAAAGTTTAAGAAAAAAAGGACTTTTAAAACATGTTATCAGAAATAAAACATAGATATTTGTGTGGCTATAAACATTTTACTAAGGCCAAAATTGGAATTTAAAATTAAGTTATTTCGAATTATAGAAATGTGGCATTCTTCTTGGAGAAACTTAAAAGGAATGGACTGATGGAGTAGTAAACAAATACATTAAAAGCTTCAACAAAGATAGAGTAAAAAATCAGTTTCATTAGAAAGCATTAAAAGCATCTACATGACTGGAGTAAATTTCTTTTACTGAAGGCAAACAATATAGAAATTTCAAAAAATGCCAAGTTTCATTCAAACAACAATATCATCATACCTAATGTAATCCTACAAGTGGTGTTTGGGGAGGGTAGAGAATACGGAGACCTTATACCTATCATATGGAGGTAGAGAGACTATTTCCAAAAAACTCTCAACTCAAGTGAATCAAATCAAAATAGAAAAAAGTTTCACTTTAAATAGTAAATTTTTTTTTACCTTAATAACAAGACTTTGAAATTGATTTATCCAGAAGAATCCTTCAACATCGTATAAAGTTATGACCCACAATCTCCAGATTGAAGTACAAAAGTTTAGCCTTGAATCACCTGTCGCGCCCCATAATTTGCAAAACGGGTTTGGTGCAACGACTTGACCACTCTTTTAAGTTTTATTTTAAAAGAAGAGTCGTCACCTAATGAATTAAAGGCGCAATAGAGTACCTAACTAACCTAACTAATCTAACTAAAGGGTCTGCGAAATCATAGATTCGGGTAAGGGTTCAAATTACCTCGAGAGGAAGGTGTTAAGCACCCCTTGAGGTCCACAATTATAGATTCTGACCGTATCTCATACAATTTATGTGGGGGGTTACAAGTAGTAATTAAGGTCACTATTTATTTAGTTATTAATATTTTGATTAAACTAAGTGATAATATATATGAACACTATGACAATTAATACCAATAATTAGCATAAATTTTTTTAGAGAAAGATAAGCTAGAAGAAAGAGAATACACAAGTAGATAAAGAAATCGATTTTATTTTATTAGACTATCCCAAACAATTATAATTATAAACAAATAAAAAGGGGAAAGGAAAGGAAAACGTCAACTCTACTAACCTAAAACTTATCGGACCAGCGGTCAGCTTATTTACCGAAAGACAAAATCAGAGTTTTGTCATTTTCAGCTTGAGTCAATTTCCATCATGTCCGATAAGGGTCTAATTACCCCTACCCCCTTCCCCATGCATAACGTCCTAGAAGGTGCCTTCAGTTCCCACTTAATGTCCAAGAGGCATTGGACTTCTATTAAGGTGGTTTTAGACTAAAAATAAAATATAGGTTGCGTAATTAAGCCCCTAAACGCCAGGCAAAACATACATGACAATACTTAGCATGTAAAATCCGAAATCGGCCTCTAGGTTAGGTTATTTAGCATGCTTGCAAAACACAATTAAAAGGTGATAGGGCTCATGTGAAAGTGTGTGCGCACAAACAAGCATCATAACAATTAATATTAAATGGGTAGAAATATTACCTGACAGATGTTGATTTAATTCAATAATTAGTCTAAAACAACATAATTTTAAACATAACTCGCAAAAAAATAATTACAGATGCATAAAAAGTTGTTGGTTGATTTCAAGTGGCAAAACTATTATACACAATGCATAATTTATTTATTTCGAGCAGAATTTAATCAGGGGCTGATCAGTTTAAAACATATCTGATATTAATCGACATTATTACTATGTTGGTTATTACATGCATGAAATTAACTATGAACATGACGAAATTTCGAATCTATAGGCAGAGATCTAATCAATTAGCATGCTGAAAGTTATTAACATACTAAGGTTTATTAAATTCTGACTAATTAATTAACATGCTTAAGTTATTAAAATATGATTTTGACATGTTGGATTTATTTAATTTGATTAATTGACATTAGTCTTATTAGTTAAGTCCTATAGTCATGGTTTTTAAGTGTGAATATGCTAAAATTATTACTGATCCTATAGACATGATTTCTATTGGCATGCTTAAAATATTTTAAGTCCTATAGGCATGGTATCTAATTAAGTAAACAATCTGCACTTATAATATTTATGCACAAATTTTATTTTTAACATTCTAAAATATTTTAAGGGGTCTATAGAGAGAATTTTATTGGTTAACATGCTGAATTTATTTTTATTTGTAATCCTAGAGGTAAGGTTTCTCAATAAAGAATAAGATAAAATAATTATTTTGGGCATATATGTGCGATTTTTACACCCGAATAGCATAAAAAAATAATTAACCCCTATAGTCATGACATCTAGTTATTTTACTAATCAATTTCTGAACTTTAACAATATTGACATGTTAGATCGGATTCAAATAGTTCCAAGATTATAACTAAATTTAACACATACCAATGATAAATTAATTAATTTAACAAAGTTATAAACAACAAATGTTGACTTTAAACCAATTATATAAGATATTCCAATATTCTTGCATGTTTTATATGTGATAAAGTAATATAGGCAGATTATCTATAACAACCACACATAATAAAATAAAAAATAGTTAGCACATATATCCCTTTCCCCCTTAGGCAGCCCCCCAACTATTTCATATAGAGAGAGGATTATACAAATTATTACTAGACCAAAAATAGAAATTAAATAAAACATAAACATAAATTTATGCCCGTCTAGTATTCCCTCCCATGGTGTCTCTTCAGCATCTTGAACATTAAGTTCAACTCAATTAAACAGATAAGTTCATCAGCAATGAAGTACTTAGCAGAATACGACAGAGAAAAAATGTTCCGAAGTTTGCAAGAATTCTTATTTTTTCTTTTAGGTGTAGAAAGTATTTTTGCCAACTAAAAGCATGAGAAAATAATGAGGCAAAGGATCTCTTTATATAGCAGATGAAAGGGCATAGCAGAAAACGAAAAAAAGACTTAATTTGATTTTGTTTTAAAAAAAATGTATTTTCCTTATTCAAAAGGAAGCCAAATGAGTAAAGTTATTTACCAAACGATTAAAGATTTTACCATAAATATCCAATACAAGAATTCTTTCATGTTTTAATTATGGCAAAGAGAGATTAGTCACCATCAATCAGTAATATATATATATATATATATATATATATACTACCATAAACAAATTGACTTAAAATTTGTCTGCAACTAAATAAGGTAAAATCATGCTATTTTACCTCACAATGATCATATACGTACCATAAAGATGACAATAGAAAATAATTAAGGGTAAAAACCCACCAATTTTATATATGCAAGAATTCCAAGAATAAACTTATTAATGGAGTTGTCATATTGAATCAAGAGAAGGTCGTGTAAAAATTTAACGGTAATAGAATCAATTTGTTTACAGGAGATTCCTTCAACACTGGTTAAACTAATTAAGGAGAACGATCAAATTAGAGACAATCGTAATTGAAAAAATTCATCAATTCACTATCAAATCCTAAACATCTTATTTCAATAACCATCAAACTTTAATACAAATGTAATAGCACCTAAATTATATTCAGAAACCATACAGAGAGTATTGAAGCTGCTGGGCAAAAAGATTTAGATCAAAATCAAGGACACAACGATATTTTATCAAAATATAAAGCAATGAACATTGTTAAGAAGATCAGCCGATCATAAATTATTTCAAACCCAGTATGAAATCCAACAAATGTAGACATGCATGAACACACATCACGAACCTTTATAGTTCAACAATAAGAAATTAGCTAATATGAGGAACGAACTTGGACGGTTTTGTTGAGATCTATCTTTTAGTAAGCTAAAATCCTCGACTTTAACATGACCAAACTTTGTCTTAGACCGGAGCTTTGTAATCGAAGCGATAGAGCAATAATGCTCTTATTTGTTGCTGTTGAACTCGAAGGTCGCTTCGTTGTTGTTGTGGCTCGTCGGTTGTTGCCCTCACGAAGAGAGGAGAGAGGCGACTGCAATCTGGTGGCCTCACTTGTTTCACCGGCGGTCCTCGTTAGATGAAGATGAAGGGAGAAAAGAGAAACCATCGTCTGGTGGTTCTCGCTAGGACGGGGAGAGGGAAATATGAGGCGACTGCCTCTGGTGGCTATTGCCGGAAAAAAAAGGAGGAGGGAAAGAGGGCGAGAGATTGGGTGATGGCTGCTTTTGCCTTCGCCGACCACGGGAGAAAGAGGAGTAGCGGCCATTTCACCGAAAAATGGAGAGGAGACAGAGGTGCAGCGCAACCTTCTTTTAGATGAGGAGAAAAATTTAAAATTGTTAGGGTTTGGGTATTAAGTGAATTAAAAAGGAAACTAAAGAGCTGTCAGATCTGAAGCGTTGATTAAGTGAAGATGAACGACTAAGATTTGATCTCGAATTTTGATTTAAAGGATGGATGGTTGAGGTTGAAAGATATTTGATAATCTAGAACTGGAAGAAAATATGCTAAAGCTCAAATGACCATGTCCCGACCCGAGCCTACACCCTGGATATGGTCGGCACTCAAGAACCATTGTTGGACCCAAGCGAACCCTCATCCTGACTGACTACAAGCGAAAGAGTAACTTGAGCATACATAAACATCAAATTGAAAAAGATGCTCAAATATAGTTTATTGAATCTCAAAACTTTGCTGAATATACTTAGTATGAAACATAAGTTTTAAATAAAATATCTGAAACTGAAAGACTCTTTAAAACTGTCTATCTATGAAGCCTCTACTATTAAGGAAGGATGCCAGGACAAGACCCACGACACCTCAAAACTACTAACTGGAAAGTAACTGTGAAGTCCTCTGCAATACAATGAGGCTCACCAAAGTTAACTGGAGTATAGAATGATCTCAACGAAGCGCTTGTTGATAATCATGAACACTATCTGCATCATAAAAGGATGCATGTCAAATGACATCCGTACATAAAATGTATGAGTATGTAATATGGCTGAATAACAAATAACTGAAAGAAAGGACTGCAATAGGTAAAAACATAGAAATAAAGGAGTTAAATCATTTAAAGCATTACAAAATACTTTCTCATCTCTGAACTCAACATAATAAGTGATATATAAATATACACTTTAACTTTATTGGGAGATTCTCTAACCGACAACCATCACTATGAGATACATGATGATATAGCATCTTGTCCACGCTGCCAGAACTTTCCTATACCTTGCCGGGGTATAGAACACCTCAATTAAGTGGATCCACTAAGCTATGCTTGAAAGCAATAGAGAATTATCTAAAAATTATGACCCTTTACCCATGTTAGCATACATGGTTTATGAGGACTTTGAGTTGTCTGAACTCGTCCCTATATTGGTGCTCAATACTACTCCCATTAATATATACTCATGCTCATATGTTTAAAAACATAACTTTTCCTCTGGTTTGAGATACTTGCTCAAACTACCTTCTTAAAAGAGGTAACTGGTCTTGAAATATCTTTTGAACTCATAACTCATTTAGAAATCTCAGTTTCTCTTTTATCAATGTAAAAATTGATATCTTTGGGAATACATAGTCCTCTTATATTCTTACTCAATTCATACATGAAAACTCTTTTAAAAACATATCAAAATCATATTTTAATATGATTATTGATGACTCGGGAAGTCATACTGCATAAACATTGATGGTATATCTAGATACCATACTACTCATACATTCAGGGGCGTACACATGATTTTTTGGCAAGCGGTGTCACCTTATATATATATTAACACAATTCACATATACTATTATATCTTTTTCTAAAATAATAAAATTTATAAACAAAAACATTTTAGCTTTATATGATTAGATTCTTATTTTGAAAATAATCTCACCAAATATAATAGCCCTACATATTTATTTTTATATAAAATATCAAAAGAGTAAAAGCAAAAGAAAAGGACAAATAGAAAAAGCGGAAAAAAGAAAGAATGAAAAAGAAACATTGTCAATGATACACTAAACCAACTATGCTATACGACCTCTTATGTCAAGAATTAACATTGTATTATATATATATTTTTTCTTTTTCTTTCTTAATTGTATATATATATATATATATATAACAATTTTTTCCAACTAAGCCGTGCCCCGTGACACCCCTTGGGCCTTCTAGATCGGCCCCTGCATACATTGATGGCATAGTCGATTGTCATACTAATCATGTTTTAGAAACTCTTTTCTCAAAACTCATCTTTACTGTTCTCAAAACTCAATTTCAGAATTGAAGTGTTCGCTTCAAAAAAGCTTTTCAAAATTTATAACTCAAATCATAAGGTTCATGAGGAATTATGGACATGAACGACTCAACTCAGGGATCTTAATACCAATAAGAAAACTCAGTACTCAGAACTCAAGACTCAAAAACTCAAGGACATAAGAACTCAAAACTCATAACTCGACGATATTTCTCCTCTAAAAAAAACTCAATTCACAGGGTTCATGCTGAAATATAGACATGAACGAATAAACTCAAGAATTTTAATGCATAACGTATAACAATTCAATAATTAGGAATTTCAAAAAGAAACACGAACTCAATAACTCAAAATCAACTTATTTCAAGAATAGTCAAATCGAGGGATAGAATCCTAGATTACTCTTTTGCTGGTTTGAAAGTAGATGTAGGGTGTGGACAAACTAGTCCAACACTATGATAGCCTTACGTACCTGGAAGAATAAGGTTCTTGAAGAATCTTGAAAAAGAACTTGATTAAAAGCCTTGAAACCCTAACTTGAAGGATAGCAATCAAGAAAATCTTTCTTGAGATTCTTGAATTAGTTTCTTGAAATATCTATGATCAAGAATGATTATTTTCATTAGAGATTCATAATTGTATGGAGGAATTTGAGTTGGAAAGAATGAAATTCTTGGAGAAGGACTTACCTTGAAGAAGAATCTTGAAAAAGATTGAAAGAATCTTTCATGGAGTCTTCTACTTCGATTTTTCTTTAGGGTTTTGCCCTAGGGTTTGAGAGAAAAGAGAATGATGGATTAAAAGATGAAAATCTCACTACAAGAAAAAGCTTTATTTAAGACCAACATTTAGGGACGAGTTAATAATCCTGTCTCTAAAAGTATATGTATTGGGACGAGATTTTATTTCGGTCCTTAATTATGTATGTTTTTATGAAGGTACCAAATCTAGTCTCTAAAGAAATTAATAAGTGGTCCCAAATTATAATTTAAGGGTCAAATTAAAAAAAAGTTATTTTTTCACCAAAACTTAGAGCCAAAACATAAGTGTAATTAAAATTGCAAAAATAAAAAAAGACAAATAATGCTTTGTTTCTCAAAACACTATCGCGAATCAGAAAACCCTAGTAACATCTGCCTTGAAGCGATCTCAGCATAGCTCGTAGTTCTCAGCGTTTCATCTGTGTTTTCTCAAAACCGAGAAAGCACAGATCTGCCTAGCAGCGATCTCAACTCAATCTCTATTTTCTACCTTACTCGAATCTCAGGTATGTGCACCTTCGCGATTTGATATTTTTCGTCTCTAAATTTGATTTGTTGTTTGTTTTGTGCGATTATAACTCTTCTTGTTTGATTTACACTTTTTCTTTTAGACTAGAAGGTCGGTTTTTTAAGTATATTAAATTTTGTGGTGTGATAAGATCCAAAATATGAAGAGGATCAATCCTAAGAAAATAGAGTGTTTCTAACTGTTCTTGAACAGTGGAACTCGCAGCTAAATGACCTAAAATAGTGTTTGAGAGACGATAGAGAGAGTTGTATTAAACTTGAGAAATCCATTATGAATTACAAGTGAAGTATTGTTCACATTTTTAGACTAGCAGTGAAAGAAAGTAGTTGCAGTTGTTCAATTGATCCATGTGTGTAGTCAAGTGCCACTAGTTCCTAATAGATTTCTATCTAACTTAAGAAAATTAGGAATTGCAATTGCACTACCATAAAGTTATCTAATATAAATCGATCATATAGTGTATTTGTGTATGTCTAAAGAATCAATTATATTTTACAATCTAATTAACTCGAACTGATGCAAATTACCTCCTATGGTGTTGCACATAAAAAATAGAAACAATGATAGTTCCATTTGGGTTTGAAACTTGGAAAACTCGAGATCTTTCAAGAAGATAAGTTCTAATAGTAGCAACATATATTCTTCAATTCTTGTCAAACTGAATCTATGTTTTCTATCTACTATAATCTTAGGTATGCCTCCTCTTTAGAGAGTTGATTTTTATTTTCTTCTCTGATTTGGTGTGTTGTTTGTTTTCTTTGAGTTACTCTTCTTGTTCGAGTTATTCGTCTTGTTCAGGTTACTCTTCTTCTCTTAGATAAGTTGCTTGTGTATTTTAAAATAGATTTAAGTTTTTAGTGTGATACGATCCCAAAAATGAAGGGGATCAATCGTAGGAGAAATTAGTATTCCTAAATAGTAAGAGAACAGTAAACTCTTCTTGAACAGAGCACTCGCAACTCAATGAGCCTAAAATAATGTTCTGATAGAAGATAGCGAGTTGTATTAAACTTGAAAAATCCATATTTAATAACAAGTGAACTATTGTTCAACTTTTAAGGCTAACAGAGAAGGCGGGAAAAGTGGTTGAAGTTGTTAAATCTGATCCACGCGCGTAGTAACGTGCCACTAATTCCTACCAGATTTATATCTAACTAGAATAAATTAGCAATTTCAATCACTACATTGAATAGTTATCTAATATAAATAGATCATATCAGTGTATTGTGTATGTCTAAACAATCAATTATATTTTACAATCTAATTAACTCGAACTGATGCAAATTACCTCCTATGGTGTTGCTCATAAAAGGTAGAAACAATGATAGTTCTATTTTTGTTTGAAATTTGGGAAACTTGAGATCTTTCAAGAAGATAAGTTCTAATAGTAGCACCATATATTCTTCCATTCTTGTCAAAATGAATCGATGTTTTCTGTCTACTATAATCTTAGGTATGCCTCCTTTTTCGCGAGTTGATTTTTATTTTCTTCTCTTATTCGGTGAGTTGTTTGTTTTCTTCGAGTTACTCTTCTTGTTCGAGTTATTCTTCTAGTTCAGTTTACTCTTTTTCTTTTAGATAAGTTGCTCGTGTATTTTAAAATAGATTTAAATTTGTAGTGTGATAAGATCCCAAAAATGAAAGGGATCAATCGTAGGAGAACATAGTGTTCCTAAATAGTAAGAGAGCAGTGAACTTTTCTTGAACAGAGGCACTGGCAGCTCAATGAGCTAAAATAATGTTCTAATAGAAGATAGAGCGAGTTGTATTAAACTTGAGAAATCCATCTTGAATAACTAGTGAACTATTGTTCAACTTTTAAGGCTAACAGAGAAGGCGGGAAAAGTGGTTGAAGTTGTTAAAACTGATCCACGTGCATAGTAACGTGCCACTAATTCCTAACAGATTTATATCTAACTAGAATAAATTAGGAATTTCAATCACACCATTGAATAGTTATCTAATATAAAAGATCATATCACTGTATTGTGAGTATCTAAAATTGTAGTGAAGATTTTCAACCCTCATGTTTTTCAATATGTTCTGTAACATGGCATCTTAATCTAAAGAGTAAATCATATTTTTACAATCAAATTAACTCGAACTAATGAAAGATGTAAAAAGCAATTGAACTGATACAAATTACCTCCCATGGTACTGCACATAGAAAGTAGAAACAGTGATTGTTCCATTTGGATTTTTAACTTGGGAAACTCCAGATTTTTCAATAAGATACATTCTAATATATAGTTGCACCATATATTCCTCCATTCTTGTCTAACTGAATCTCCACAAATTAACCAACACAACTTTAAATAATAGATTTTAAGTAGCTTTTAGAAGGAAAATGAACACTTATGTCAACTTATTTTCAAGATGGAGTTATATATTAAATCAGTCATATTTGATCAGGCAGAGCTCTCATATTTGCTTCTTGATTGTTGTTGCTGCAGAAGGATTGTTTGCCGAGTCTACAGGCAATCAGGTTTTGTTGGATCCTCAAACCTTCTGAGTATTCTTGTATAATACACTTATTCCCTTTAACATGTTATTTCTTATTCCCTTACATATCAACTTGAGAATTATACATTCATTAAGTGTGATCAATAATCTTTTGTGTCATTTGGCTGAAGGATATATTGCCTGACTATCACTATATATTATATCTTCAGTTTTCATACTTATGCCCTTGAGTTGTGTAGAAAATGCCTATATGTTTCATTTGAAATAAGATGATTGTGAACTTTTCTATTTACTGGCGCTAAATCTTGAGAATACTATGATGAACACTTGAGGCAGAAAATGTACTTGTGACACTTCTCTCTGAATAATGTGAATGGAATAATCTTGTTGTTTTTCATATATTATTCTGTCGTTTATAATTGTACGTTAGTATTCATTCTGGGGAGACTTATCAAAACAAGAACTTGAATACTAAGGGGTTGTTTGGTATGAGGGATAAGGGATTACATGCATTTGGTTAGGGGTATTAGTTAGTCTCGAAATTATTTATCCCACCATTTATAGTGCTATGATGGGATAAGTTACATTATACGGTGGTGATTTGTAGGCTATTTCGACCATTTGAAAGATTTTTTTTAATCAGTATTATGTGTTCTAATAGTTTAGTTTTTTTTTTCTAGATAGTTTAGTTGATATCTTATAGATGTAGTTTTGAACTTATATTGTCAAACAACTTTTCTTTTAGGTTGAGATTGTCTGATGTTAATGCAACCAGCCATCCTTTTTCTTTTTTTTTGTACATGAATATGATTTGCTGCTGTTCAGTATGTGTTGGCTAATATAAGTTGACTTTAAACTTTAACTTTTGGTTTCTTATCTACCCTCTTTTTCAACTATGACTTGGAGTTGGTCATCTTGTTTATTGTTCATGCAGATGGCAACTGTGCCATGCACTGCTAAGGGACATGGTTGGCTAAGGCCTGCAATTGGAATCGTCGAGCTCTCCCAGTGCATAATTCAGGTCTTTGATTTAGTGTTGTTTAAGCAATACTTCTGTGATCATGTCAAATGACTTATTTACTACTACTAAAGTGACTGTAAGCATAGTTTTATCATTCAACTGCTAAAGTTTAGGTTGATTTAGCAGAAAGGGAGTATTTAGCAAAGTCTTTACATCTATGAGGAAGTACTTGATTATGTTTTGATTTAAAGGGAGGTAACCTACTATCTCTACCATACACATGGGAGCAAATTAGATTTTCCTTGTTGACTAGACCTGGAAACTGAGACTGGTTGGCCCAGGAGACTGACCTAACAGGCACATAAAATGAGGACCAAAACTGTCCCAGGCAAGCTGGGCTGGTCCCGATTGTTGCCCAAAATCAGTGCAGACCGAGCTAGGCTAGCTATTGGAATGGACCAGGACCGGGTGGGCTTGTAATAAAAAGTAACTTGCATTTTGATAATATTTGAGGTTTCAATTTGAAGAATTCTTTGAATAATCATCAGCTTCTCTATAATCTTCTGCCGTTAATTCGAGGTGGCAAATGGGCGGCTGGGCTGAATTTGGGCAGGTCAAGTCGTCAAGATGGTAATCTCATTTTCTTTTAATCAAAGACAATATCCAGCTTTGTTTTTACCCTATAGTTGTTAATTAGCCTTGGAATGAGCATACTGCAAAGCATATCTGTCATGTGCTTGAACAATGGAAAAGTTCATCCTGCAGTTCTCTAAGAAATACAGCAGGGCTGTAGGTTCTGTTTAACATTTTCTTTTCCTTTGATTAAGTGACTAGTTTAGCATTTTTGTAAACCAACTAATTTTTTTTGAATTTCTCATAAATCATAATTAGATCATCCTGTTTGACTCTTTTAACCTGTAATCATTTATCAATGCACTTGACTCTTTTAACCTGTAATCATTTATCAATGCACTTGACTCTTTTAACCTGTAGTCGCTTCTTTTTCCTTCTTCTCGTCAATTTATTATCTTCTATCAATTTGCTGATGAGTTGTTGTCTGAGCACCTTCTGGCTTTCTCCAGGTGCTGTAAGGAAGGGAGGAGAACAAGAACTTACATACTTAATCATGTCTTCTAGTCAAGGAACGGGAGCGATACACAAGAACTTCATGGTTCTTAAGCTACACTATATGAAAGTTTAGACTCCATTTACCAATCAACTTAAGAAATACATCCAAGAAGTTGGAACAAGTAAGTTTTTTCAAAACTATTGAGATTTTGATTGCATAGATAGCAAAGACTATTCAACTTTTGTCTTTCAGATTCAATTATGTAGCTTTGTGCCTAATAGAATGGATGGTTTTGGGGGGGGGAGGGGGAGGGGGTCATGTATCAATTTGATTTCCTATCAATGAACAATATATGCAAGAAGCAATAGAAATACAGAATACTGAGCTAAGTTGAAAATGTTTCATCATATTAGTTTAAAAACTCCCTACAATGTGATATCTCATTATTGATGATCGTAATATTCCACTGATAGTTCACGACTGTTTGACCAATCATGGTTCTTTCCAGAAGGAATAATTAAACCAAGAACTGACTCAATTCCTTGGTATACGTAATGGTTCTCTTTAGCATTGATGTTTTAGGATATATAAGTCATTGTGAATGCAATCGATAGTTCTCTAGGATTTAACGTAATCACTGTGAATGCAATTTGTAGACCTTTTAGTCTTGTGATACACTATTGAATGCAATCTGTTTTTGTCTCCCAACCTTCTACATCAAGACATAAAAACATGAAAATTATAGACGATTTAGACTTGTGATACACTACTAAATGGACAGTTGGTGTTCTGGTAGGAAACTCTACAACTATGAGGAAGCCATAACAAATTTCAATCATGAACAAATTTGGATCATATTTGAAATTTAATAGGACGTTTTAGACTTGAAGTTCTGATAGAAAACACTCGAAGTCTTTTTTCAGTACTTTTATAATCTAAGAGCATCCAGTGAGTTGAATACCTTCTAGGAAGATTATCCAACAGCAGACATCTATATGCTGCTAGCCTGCTACTAGTTCCTTTCGGAATTGCCTCTATTGTCTTCTCTTGATGCAACGCATACTGTCCTCTACATATTTGGGTGGAATTTGAATTCCAGATGATCTACCCATTTCTCCTTGGACCTCAACTATCCATATGCGCTCTATATAAAGAGATGTTGTTGAGTCTCTATGATATCCATAGCACACATTCTTGATGGGGAATTTCTCCATTTGTACCATCTCTTGTCCTCGAATTTTTGTGTTTTGATATAGATTTGAATTCTTGGTTAATGCATATCAAAGCTTTCCTAATTAATTTTCTTATATTCATGCAACTTGTTTATGTTACTAGATAACCCTCGCAGAATTTTAGAGTTTTTTTGGGATGAGAAGTTTAACTAATTTTAGTATACAATTTACATATTACTCCAAATATATACCAATAGTTACTTATGGTCTTCTCAAAAATTTTGTACTTGCAGATTTTGAAGATTGAAGTTACAAGTCAAGCTACAAGTTTAGAAGATGGAAAAGATCATTATTATTTTTCTATGGAAGTTATACAAAACGTGATATCATAGTCTAGCTTGAGATGCTGATTAGCTAAGCTTTTTTGTTCAGAAAATATTAATACTAACATCATGGGATGTTAACCAATTTTTATATTTTTATCAGCCTTTTTTTTGGAGATTTTTTGTAGCAATCTTATGTTTATTGGTAAAATATTTAATTTTTTTATACGAAGCTTAAGAAACATTGGTGATCAATTAGAGACCAAAAATATTGCTCGTCCCTAAAAGTTCATCTAGGACGAGAAAATTTTTCGTCCCTAAAGGTTAATCTAAAATGAGATAGCTACTAGTCGCAAAAAAAGTGATCCCCAACGAGATAGTTTCTCGTCGCTAAAGGGATTTAACAACCATAAACTACATATTTTTTAAAGAAGAAAATCAACTATTTGGGACGAGATACATAGTCTCTAAAAGGAGTTTTGTGACCAGCTTTGCTTCCGTCTCTAAAAACATTTAAGGACCAGCTAAAGGAGCTCGTCTCAATTGACCTTTAGTGAAGAGACCTATTAGGACGGGTGGCGACCAGCCTTTTCCCGTCGCAATAGACTATTTGGGACCAGATTTCGACTTTCTGGGACCATATTTCCCTTCCTTAGAGGGTGTTTTTCTTGTAGTGTCTGATTGTTTGAGACTTTTATTAGTCAAGAAATTTTTTTAGGGTGTTCTTGGAAGTAAAAAGACAAAAATACCCTTTTTAATATTTTCCATTGGCTAATTCGTCAGTGCACTATATCAATTACTAAAATGGTCATAACTCTTTATTCAGAAATTGGATTGATGCGAAATTGGTGGCATTGAAAAGTAGATTCAAATACCTTTAATTTGATAGGTTAAGGGCCACTTAACTCTTTATATTCTAAGAGATATGTTTGTTTGAAGTTGACTGAAGCAGAATCTTACATCAAAACTTAATCGATAAGGAAACTTTCAACTCTACTTTGTGCTTAAGGGGATTCGAGTGACCTTAATTGATATCCAAAATTATTCCCACACTAAATACTTTACCTTTACAAATATGGTCAATTTAAGAATCACTCGATATGACCCTACAAGTAAATGAAGAGTGATTCAAGTCTTAACTTAGAAACTTTTGGGTTGTTACAATATCTCCCCCGTGGGATCATTTGTCTTCGAATGACAGTTGGTCTGAGAATGGAAAGGGGTTACTTTTACTGTATGCAAGTCTTACTCAAAATCACAAAGTACTTAATATAGGGTGATTATTCTGATCTAAATCACAATATTCGGGTACTATACCTCTGTAGGAAATCTCATCCCAAGAACACTACTCCTTAGCGCTATATTCAGCTAACCTTGAGCTCATATCACGAAACACCTAATGTATCACGCATTGTCTACATGTTAACAACGCCACGTAGAACCTTAACCACTCTATACACTCCTACTAACCTTCTTTCTAATAACTTCTCATCCTCTTATAATCTCTACCAATTGAACTTTCATGCGTTACCAAAACTAAAAAGGATTATTGAAAAGACTTCAGGGTAAAATATCATAAGCACGATTCATTCGAGAATTCTTATATAAGAATGTGCATGACATAACATTATGTTGCTAACCGTTGAGAGTAATTTGTGGATTGGTGAGACTGAACATATTGAGAGACGTGATTGCTTATATGAATCGGTTCATAGCATGATACTGATATCCATAACTTGATGTATTAAGCTCGAGGTTAATGGGCTAAGCATAGATGTGAATCTCTCTAAAGTGTGTGAGTATAGGTCATAGACACAATTCTAATATTAGGAGTATCCATAAGATGTCGTAATAACTTTGCTTGAGGAATATGCAAGATTATTAATGGATCGATATATCTCTAAAACTCTTTCCGAAGACATCGCTATCTTATCCTCAACACTTGACTTGATTTCTCGTCTTATCATCTCCCTCTTAGGTTTAAAGCTGACACTTGAAAGCTATGGATCTATTTCAACATCTTAACATTGGTCTACATTTCCTTTACTCTAATACTCGGGAAAGTCTTATCTTATGGCTACTTAACTCTGTATAAGCAGGTACAAAGACTCCTTCTAAGACCTCTTTCTAAGATGCTTCTATTAACCTCTTCTCATTGGTTCATAAGGCCACTTTATTTAACTCTTAAGGAAAAAAAATTAATGCTTACATCAGCCTATTCCACATTGACAGCTCAAATATATTATCTAGGCACATATGAAAAAAAGATACTTAATTAGAACCTCATTTGGTTATATACAACCTCGGGTACACCTCTTAATACTCTTGTTACTCTAATGACTTAGCCACACTTCACTACTCTTACCACAAAGTTAGAATTCCATACTTTTTCCACTCACCTTTATTGTAACTAACCTCTCAACTCCTCTCCTACTCTATGCCAGGTCTACCAGAAAACTAACATCATCACCCTCATGTTGCTATTATTTTTTACCACGACTCTCATCTCAAATTCAAGCTTAATGTTTATTACTAATCTCAGATATCAACTTGATTTCTTGCTTACTATACTAACTTACAACTAATAGATAAAAGTTAAGAAACACACGCCTACTAAGACCTCATGAAAAGTAGTCAATCTTTACCTCTTAGTCTTCATAATTACAATTTACCGCCACACTTCCTTTCAGAACTTATGTACTATTTACCCATTCTCTATATATCATTGCCTAATTAGTTCTATAACCCTCTAAATATAATGGGTTCTCCCTTAAAAATCATAAGTCTAGCTTAGATATATCACCTCATGAATATTCTACTCTTTTATTCAACACCTATACTTGGCATTCACTAACACAATGTTCCATTGAAATAAACTCCATTCTAGTTAAAGTATACTCTAACTCATCCATACTAGTAACTCTTACTCTACCTTCTATCATGAAATCTAGACAAACTCATCACTTCTTTGTCTACCTATAAGGGAAAAATCTTCATTAATAACTTAATAGGTGCATGACTACAACAATATAATTTGCTCCATCACTATCTTCGTTTCTTGGATTACTATACCTCTGCATTCATTCTTCTAACTCTAGGCACTTTTAATACTACTACTTATAACATTGTAACTAATACTATATCTTCGGGTGAAAACACTACCCAATCTCTAAAACATACTTCCTCATAAGGGTATCATCTGAAATGAGGTTTAGGAAAAAGAGTGTGGGAACACATGTCACTTTTAGCTCGAAAGCGCGATGCATATGAATTAAAAGTGCATTCTTTTGAATCTCCACACTTAAGCTCACTCACAGGCTTCTCTCAAACTCCTCTGAGGTCGCTTGACTTTTTTGAAGACCTTTTCTAAGAGTAACTCATCCATAAGGATCTAGGCTTTACTTTACAATTCTACCTTGAGTATGAGGACTAGTCAAATGGATAAGAGGAACGCATGAGTTAGAGTAAGTTACTTATGACACGGCTCTATTACACGATTTAGAGTATGAAAGAAGGGAAACTTTTTCTAAATGTCTGTAGTCCCTCATTTATAGAAGTGGGGCCCTCATAATCATAAATAAGATCCTACTGACATGACTTCATAGACAACCTAGGACATTTGAACTATGTGCTCTGATACCAAGTTTGTCACGAACTGAGCCTACACCATGGACGTGGCCGACACTCAAGAACTATTATTTGTCCCCAAGCGAACCCTCTTCCTGACTGACTACAAGTGGAAGACTAACTTGAGCATACATAAGCATCAAATTGAAAAAAATGCTTAAAAATAGTTTACTGAATCTCAAAACTTTTCTGAATATACTTAGTATGAAACATAAGTTTTAAATAAAATATCTGAAATTGAAAGAGTCTCCAAATCTGTTTATATATGAAGCCTCTACTGTTAAGGAAGGATGCCGGGACAAGACCCACGACAGCTCAAAACTACTAACTGGAAAGTAATTGTGAAGTCCTCTACAATACAATGAGGCTAACCAAAGCTAACTAGAGTTTAGAATGATCTCAACAAAGCGCCTGCTGATAATCATGAACACATATATCTACATCATAAAAGGGTGCAGGTCGAATGACATCACTACATAGAATGTACGAGTATGCAATATGGCTGAATAACAAATAACTGAAAGAAAAGATTGTTGTATATACCAATGTACTCAAGTTGAATTTAAAGAAATAAATGATTTAAATCATTTACAGCTTTAAAAAAATATTGTCTCATCTCTCAACTCAAAGAAAAAGTGATATATAACAAAACACTTTAACTCTATTGAGAGATTCTCTAACCAACAACCATCACTATGAGCTACGTAATGGTACATCATTTTGCCCATGCTTCCAGAATTGTTCTATACCTTCTCAGGGTATAGAACACCTCAACTAAGTGGATCCACTAAGCTATGCTTAAAAAGCAATAAGGAATCATCTAAAAGTATGACCCTTTATCCATGTTGGCATACATGATTTATAAGAACTTTGAGTTGTCTGAACTCGTCCCCATATCGGTGCTCAATACTACTCCAATAATATATACTCATGCTCATATGTTTAAAAACATAACTCTTCCTTTGGTTTGAGATAATTGTTCAAACTACCCTTTTAAAAGAGGTAACTGCTCTTGAAATATCTTTTGAACTCATAACTCATTTAGAAATCTTAGTTTCTCTTTTGTCAAATAAAATTGATAGCTCTAGGAATACATAGTCCCCTTATAGTCTTATTCAATTCATACTTCAAAACTCTTTCAAAAACTTATCAAAATCATATTTTAATATGATCATTCATGAATCGGATAGTCATACTGCATAAACATTGATGGTATATCTAAATACCATACTGCTCATACATTGATGACATACTCGATTGTCATACTAATAATGTTTTAGAAACACTTTTCTGAAAACATCTTTACTTTTCTCTTAAGAACTCAAATATTGGCTTTAAAAAAGCTTTTCAAAATTAATAACTCAAATCATAAGGTTCATGAGGAATTATGGACATGAACGACTCACTTATGTATCTTAATAGCAATAAAGAAACTCAGTACTCAGAACTCAAGAATCAAGAACTCAAGAACTTGGAACTCATAACTCAACGATTTCTCCTCTCAAAAATACTCAATTCATAGGGTTCATACTGAAATATAGACATGAACGAATAAACTCAAGAAGTTTAATGTATAACCTATAACAAGTCAATAATATAGGAATAGAATTTCAAAAAGATGCATGAACTCAAGAACTCAAAATCAACTTATCTCAAGAATACTCAAGTCTAGGGATAGAATCCTAGATTACTCTTTTACTGATTTGAAAGTAGATGTAGGGCGTGAGGACGAACTAGTTCAACACTATGATATCATTACATACCTAGAAGAACAAGGTTATTGAAGAATCTTGAAAACGAACTTGATTAGAAGCCTTGAAACCCTAGCTTGAAGGAGAACAATCAAGCAAACCTTTCTTGAGATTCTTGAATTAGTTTCTTGAAATCTCTATGACCAAGAATTATGATTTTGATTAGTGATTCATATTTGTGATGAAATTCTTGGAGAATTACTTACTTTAAAGAAGAATCTTGAAAAAATTGAAAGAATTTTGAATGGACTCTTCTACTTTGATTTTTTCTTAGGGTTTTGCCCTAGGGTGTGAGAGAGAAGAGAATGATGGATTAAAAGATGAAAATCTGATTGTTTTGAGCCTTTTATTAGTAAAGAAAATCGTTTAGGGTTTTCTTGGTGGTAAAAAGACCCTTTTTAATATTTTTCCATTGGTTAATTCGTCACTGCACTATATATCAGTTACTAAAATGGTCATAACTTCTTACTCAGAAATTAGATTGATGTAAAATTGGTGGCTTTGGTAAGTAGATTTAAATACCTTTAATTTGATATATTATGGGCTACATAACTCTTTATATTCTAAGAGATATAGTCGTCTGAAGTTGACACAAGTAGAATCTTACATCAAAACTTAATCGATAAGGAAACTTTTAACTCTACTTTGTGCTAGGGGTTTCTAGTGACCTTAATTGATATCCAAAATCATTCCCACACTAAAGAATTTACCTTTACAGATATGGGCAATTTAAGATTCTCCCCATATGATCCTACAAGTAAATGAAAAGTGTTTCGAGTGTCTAGAATTGAAATAAGAGTTATATTGAAATGGCTAGAATTGAAAATTGAAATTGAATAAGAAAAGTGCTAGGAATTAAATAAATTGAATAGAAGGGGCAGCGATTTAAATCATTTAAGGGAAGATCAGTTGAATTGCTATTTAATTAATGATGTACTACACATAATAATTATTTTTTGTATAAAATAAGCACACTTAAATATTTTAAACCTTAAACCGATAATAAAAATAATTATTTCAAAAATTTGAAAATCGATAAATAAAATTAATAAAAAAGTTATTTGATAAGTAAAAATAATTACAATAAATTTTATAAATCATGAATATTAAAATCTAATTATTTACATAAATTACTTTAAATTTTGAAACCGTAAAATAGGTGAAAAAGGTTTTACCCTACATGTTTGCCACTCCCCGAAGCTACCTCCAGGGTGTAAACACGTGACTTAGGATCACGAGTGACCCCAAGCTAACCCCGCTGACATATCATAAGCATACTAAGATAACTGAAATAAGATAATTTTGAGTGAAAGCTTAAAACATATCATAAAGGAAAATGATGGGAATACCCCTCCTAAATCTGAATATATAAAAAAACTGAGTTTAATGAAAACTGAAAGATCAAACTCAACTAAAAACTGAATCTAAACTATGTCTGAATGTAAGCCTTTGCTGATTAGAGATGCTGGGACATGCCCTAACTAACTCTAGAAAAACTGAAGCTACAACAAAACAACTAAATAAAAGACATGCCAATCATCCACGAAGAATAAGGACTCATCACTAATGCTGCTAAACTGGAGATCGGGAACCAATCTATGTGTGATCTGAATGCGGAGGTCGTGAACCGACATAACGAAAAGATGTAGCTCTGAGTATGTGTCAGTACTTGAAGGGTACTGAGCATGCATGATAGAATAGAAGCTGAATATCATATACATAACTGAACAAAGAAATAAGAGCAATGATATATTCTGAAAATGAAGTAAGTACTAAAATATACTGAATACTAAGCTAACTGAATGCAATGACCAAGTACATGACATG
Organism: Solanum gracilifrons; assembly: GCA_029582605.1. Lineage (NCBI taxonomy): Eukaryota > Viridiplantae > Streptophyta > Magnoliopsida > Solanales > Solanaceae > Solanum > Solanum gracilifrons. The sequence goes on from JAJOOH010016115.1 coordinate 23,671, forward strand.
CTGAGACTGAATACTGAACTAATACTGATAAGCTGGTTAATGCACTAGAATCTGACTGTGGGAGCTACTGTTAACCGATATAAAACCACGAGAGCTATTTGTGGAGTCCGATGTATCATCTTATCGAGAGGACCCAATATACCTTACCAAGGATATAAAGGCATGACTGGCGTGATCACTAAAACTGTTGCCCACAGAGGGGACTTATCCTACGGGGGCACGTAGTTCTAGGACTTTGAGGGTTACTGACCCTTAGTCCACTCGATATTAAGCCTACTCCCAGCTGATTATGTCAATAACACATTATGACTTAATTTATGTAATACCGAATAGCTCAAAATACTAACATGCTAACTAAAAATGCAACATTAATATACTAATAATGAAACATTCTTAACTTAAGCATGTATAAATGAATAAACTAACCTAGCAAGTGTAATTCATGAACTAAACGAATCTACACGACTAGGGTTCTGAGTTTCATGCAAGAACTAAGCAACAATTTCTCAAAAGCATGATAATCTAATTTGGATTAGTCTAACAATTGAATCACACCATAAATTCTGAAAATTCTAGAAACCCTAGGTCTAGCATTATATAGAGAATCAAAAATCTGACTGAATTTACGGACTTAATGGGTGAAAATAACCCACTAGTGAAATCCCACATACTTGGTGACAAAATTCACAGAGAAATCTTTCGATTTTTGGGCTTGAACTGAAGGAAACCTGGTTGCGTTCATGGAGAGGTCTCTGTCGACTCTTTCTCCTTCTGTTTGTTCAACTTGGTGAATTTTTGGAGAATGAGTTGACTAGGCTAAGTTCTAATTTAGTTACTAGGCTAAAATTGACTCAAACGATGCAGTTAGGGGTTAAACGACGTAGTTTTGGGGTCCAATGCATAGGAAAAAGACCAAACGATCCCTGACTTAAAAGCTATCGGGACCAACCGACGGATTGACCCACAAACCGTCGATGGACCTATGGTCTGTCCTGTCAACCGTCAATTGGTCTTCAGAAAGGAGATTCTAGGGTCTCGATCCACGGAGTAGGACCACGGCCCGTTATCTGATCTAGAATCCGTGGGTACGGCCGAGGGTCGATCCTTAGACAATTTTCTAGACTTTTTATGGGAATGGCTGCAGGTGGCCATCCATGGACCCCATTTACGGTCTGTAGGTAACCCTACAGTTTGTGGGTGGTGGTTGTCATTGGCACTTTCAACTTCTGAAACCAACATTTTGGTTTGTCAAGGATGCGGGGTGTTACATTTTCTCCCCCTTGGGAACATTCATCCTCGAATGAAGACTAAACTAGCTAAATATGGAGGGAAAGAGCTGCAAACCCTACCACTAAGTACTGGAAACTGAAATCTGGCTGAACTACGTTCTAAGAACATTCAAATACGCTAAAAATGCAAGTATAATTGAAGGAACATGATACTAAGACTGAAGCTATGCATGAGTAACAGAAAGACTAGAGAGGAACTATTACCTTAAGCTGGAATGAAATCGGAAGGAAAAAGATGAGGGTACTTGGCCTTCATGTCTGCTTCTACTTTCCAAGTAGCTCCCTCTACAGACTGACTCCTCAAGAAAACCTTAACTGAAGCGACTTCTTTGTTTCTCAACCTTCAAACTTGACGACTAAGAATATCAATTGGCACATCCTCATAAGTGAGACTATCCTTCACAGCCACACTTTATCGGAAGGACAGGGTGCCATATACTGGCGATTTGTCGTACTTAATATAACGGTAGCTTAACATCCGGACCTTTTCTGGGCATTTGCTTTGAGGAAAAATATTAATAGAACATGTAAAGTTTTGTAAGAATTTTGAAAATTTGGTAAAAGTTCACATTGTATAAGATGTTGAATCTTTGATCTTGGCACAATTTGAGACTTTGCAATGTTCGATTAAGAGAGGACTTTTTCATACTGATATGCATCAAAAATTTTTGAAACCATTAAAATTTTCTACCCAGTATAGACTTCTGTCATTGCAGATTGTAGATTTATTTCTATGAATTATTGGGATCCTCTTTAAAAAATTGCCTAGTCTTGATTTGCATGACAATTCTCTTTGATGGAATTTTTGAAACCCCCTAAAAAATTCTTCCCTAGTTACTTAATCAAGAGAAAATGATTTTTTTTTATTAGGATAAGACCGAACTCCAAAGGAGCGCCTACGTATACCCTCTTAAACAGGAATAAGGTCCGACGTAGTTCCAAATTACAAAGTAAAGAGCATGAATCAAAACTTAGATGTAGTATCTCTTCTCAACATCTGTATTGATAAGTTTGAGCGCATTTTCACCATTTATTTCTGCCAATATGAGTGCTCCTCTTATTAACACCCGAGAGATTATGTATGGACCTTACCAGTTTGGTGAGAATTTTCCCTTTGCCTTAACTTGATTTGGGAAGATCCGTTTCAAAACCAGTTGCCCAAGTGAGAAATATATGGGCTTAACCTTCTTGTTGAAAGCTCTGGCCATTCTATTTTGATACAGTTGCCAATGTCAAACAATATTAATCCTTCTTCCGTCAATTAATGCCAAATTCTCCGATTGAACTTGTACCCATTTGGCATCGCTCAACTTCTCTTCTTGGAATAATTCTTAGAGATGGTATCTCCACGTCAGCATGTATTAAAACCTCATTACCATATACAAAAAAAAGGTGTAGCCCCAATAGAAGTTCTGATTGTAGAATGATACTCCAGCAAAGCAAAGGGTAATTTTAATGCCAATGGTTGTAATAGTCGATGATCTTGTGTAGTATCCTCTTGATGTTCTTGATTTCAGCCTCAACTGCTCCATTCAACTACGGCCTAGATGGTGTGGAATTCCGATAGGTGATCTTAAACTTCTCACATAATGCTTTCATCAAATCACTATTTAAATTAGTTCGATTGTCGGCAATAATTGACTCAGGGATTCTAAACTAACAAATGATGTGACTTTTCACAAAGTCATCTATAATCTTCTTCGTCACCGATTTGTGAGAGGTATCTTCGACCCACTTGGTAAAGTAATCAATTACAACGAGGATAAATATGTGTCTGTTTGATGTTGTCGGTTCGATTAACCAATGAAATCCATGCCTTAAGCTGCAAATGGCCAAGGTGAATTAGTAACATGGAGTTTGTTGGAGGGAACTCACATTATATCTGTATAAGTCTGACATTGATGACATTTCTAGACATAATGAATACACTCTGTCTGCATGGTCAACCAGAAATATCTTGACCTCATAATCTTCTTTGATAGAGTAAAACTATTCATGTGAGGAATACATGTTCCAGCGTGTATCTCATCGACGCATCTTATAAAACCCAAATTTGGAGTCCTCCTATAAAAGACTTCTCTGATTAGAAAGAATTGATTTTCTAACCTCTGAATCGTGTGTTTTTGCACACTTCCTTGAATATCGTTGTACCAAGGCTTTCCATCGGGCTCTTCCTCAACATGGTAACAATATGTTGGTTGCTCATATAAACGGATGTAAATAAGATCAATGTGATTACGATCCGTGTGTTCAATAATAGAGGATAAGGTGGCTAGGACATCTGCATATTCATTTTGGATCCTTGGCACATGCAGGAATTCTGTCTTTATGAACCTTTTTTACAACCGATGCACGCACTCCAATTATGGTAGAAGCTTCCGATTCTTGGTTTCCCACTCTCCTCAAACATGATGTATTGATAAGTTTGAATCTACAATTATCAATATCTCTTGGACATCAAAGTCAATTGGCCGTCGGAGTCCCAAAAGGCAAGCTTCATATTCAACCATATTATTTCAGCAAAGGAATCTGAGTTTCACCATTACCGGATAATGTTGACCAGTTGGTGAGATCAAAACAGCTCCGATGCTAAACCCGCTTAAAATCTTAGCTCCATCAAGAACATCCTCCAACCATTATATTCTTCATAGATGCCTTTCCCCACTAAAGCTACTTGTTCATCCAAAAATCAAGTTTTCAGAGGTCTATACTCATCATCTACATGGTTCTCCACCAGATAATATGCTAATACATGTGCCTTCACTGTTTTCTCTGTAACATACACTATGTCAAACTCTTTCAATAGTATCTTCCATTTAGCTAGTTTACATGTAGGCATGGGCTTTTGCAAAATATATTTCAGTGGATCCATCTTTGAGATCAGATAAGTAGTGTGTGAAGAGAGGTAGTCTCAAATCTTCTGGGCAACCCAAGTTAAAGCACAATAGGTATGTTACAATTAAGAATATCGGGCTTCATATAGTGTGAACTTCTTTCTCATGTAGTATATTGTCTAATCATTCTTTCTTGTTACATCATGTTACCCCAAGATGTAGCTAAAAGCATTGTCCAATACTGATATGTATAATAATGGTCTACCATATTTGGAAGGAACTAACTCAGGAGTATTTGACAAAGAGTCTTTGATCTTGTGAAATGCTTGTTGACATTTGCTAGTCCATTTTACATCAATGTCCTTCTTTAGAAGCTTGGAAATTGGCTCACTGAGCTATGAAACGACTAATGTAGTTAAGTCATCCCAAGAAACCCATTACCTCTTTCTTATTGTTCGGCGGAGGAAGATCACAGATGGTTTTGATTTTCGATGGATCCAATTCTATACCTCGGTGGCTAACAATAAAACCCAATAGCTTTCCAACAGGAGCGCCAAAGACACATTTTGCAAGTTTCAACTTCAAATTATACTTGCGCTGTCTTGCAAAGAACTTTTGAAGATCATCCATATAATTCGAACCCTTCTTTGAATTGATGATGACATCTTCACATAAACTTTAATATCCTTATGGATTAAGTCATGAAATAAGGTGGTCATCACTCTAATGTATGTACACCCTCGTTTATCCATTAAGAGAAGGATATTATTAGTTGAGATAGACCCTCGCCAAATGTTAAAACCATTAAATGGATATTTTTTCCGTATAACATGAGTGATGACTTTATCCTTACCGTTTGAGGTTGAGAAAGATAGTGGAGCAGTAGTTATTGGTCTTTTTCTTTTTCTGATATTAGATAGTGATCTACAAATTGAGTTTTTCGACCTCCTAAACTTCAAAGGTTGTGAAATCTTTTTTGATGAAAGGACACCAATATTAGATCTCAATTCCTTAATAGTATTTGTCGATTCCTTAACATGATTATGAAAATATTCATGTTGATGCTTGCATCTTTCGCATCAACAAGAAGATCATTTGATGTTAGAAGAGGAAGAAGCAAACGATTGGTATTTGTTGACATAGATGTGTAAAACTTTGGGTGTCCAAGGAAATGACACCGACAACCGTGGTCCACAGTCCATCGATGGACCCGGGTCCCTAAGTGGGGTCCCATCTTTAGGGTCCAAGGTTTAGTGGTCTTTGATCCCACCCACGGCTGACCATTATAGTCCGGTATTGGACCTACAGATCGTAGGTCTTGCCGTTGGTGAGAATCAACAGTTATTTGGAAAGAGAGGGCTTTTAGATAAACTTCAAAAGGTTATATCTTTTAGAACAAAATGAGTTAGGTGGCCTATGACCTATAAATTTACAGATAACTGAATTCTCTTTCCAACTCCACCGAGTTTGCTAATATCCAAGCTCGTAGTAAAATGTTATGCTCGTTTTGGTGAAGACCTAATGAGTGGAGAAGAAACCATGACCTAGTTGACGGGCAGTGGTTCAAATGATGGCCCGTCAGTCCCACCCTGGATGACACATCGTCTATTTTAAGTCTTAGTTGTTTTGGTCTTTTCCCCTATGCATGAGGCATTTAAACTACGTCGTTTGATGCCTGCATGGGGCATTTAAACTACGTCGTTTGATGCCTAAACTACGTCGTTTTACTTAGTCTAAGCCTAATAATCTAGTCAGACAATACCCAAGACCCTCATTCTCCAAAAATCACCAAACTTGGAGTAAAAAGAAAAGGAAAAGTCACCAGTTTCTTCCAAGAGTAACCATATGTGTTTTTTGAAGTTTAACCCCAAAATCAAAAGGATTTCTCCGTATATTTCGTCACTAGGTTTATAGGATTTTACTAGTGGGTTCCTTTCACCCATTAGGTCCTTAGTATTCAGTTATTTCTTCAGATTCTCATAAATTATTTAGACATAGGGTTTCTAGATTTTCAAAATTTATTGTGATTATGGTTCCTTTAACCTAAATAAACGTTTTTCGTTGTAATTTAGTATAATTCCATGCATATCACTCAGAATCCTAACTTGTGTAAATTTATCCTAGTTCATGAATTATACTATCTAGGTCAGTTAGACATAAACTCATGCTTCTATACCCTTGGCAAGGTATATTGGATCCTCTCGATGGGGCGTATAGATATGACTCCATGTTTAGCTCACGTGGTTTATGTCAGTTAATAATAGCTCGCATAGTTAGACTCTTAGTGTAGTGACTAGGTTTTCAACATTTCACGTACTAAGACATACTTTGTGCTACATCGTTTCATGATGTTTGCTTAGGAACTCATCATCAAGATCACACTTAGTTCGATGCTCAGTCCGACTTCAACAACTTTAGTGGTGAGTTGTCATACTTCGAGGACAATAGACATCCTTTATATTTCAGTCTTTATTTTTTAGTTCTAGTCTTGTTAGAGTTAGCTGGGGGCATGTCCCAGCAACATAATACATTTAGAGGCTCTTCAGACATAGTAATAGTTTCAGCTCGAGTTGTGAAGTATTGTTTCAGTAATTACTAAACTCTTGTTTTATTTTATATTTTCAGACTAGTTGTGTTTTTCCCTATTTCAGATATCCATTGTTTTTAGCTTCCACACAGTACATTATTTACTTAGTCATTTTCAGTATGCTTGTTATATGCCAGACTCGGGGTTAGCTTGGGGTGACTCGTGATACTAGGTCTTGTGTTATGTCTAGATGGTAGCCTAGGGGCGTGATAAACTTGGTATCAGAGCATTAAGTCCAAGAGTCCTAGGGTGTCTGAAAGCCGCACTAAGTAGAGTCTCTTTCATGAGTGTGAAGCGCGCCTCATGTATGAAAAATAGGCTACAAAGTGTTATAAGAAAAACTTCACTTCTTTTGATATTCTTACCATGCGTGAGGTCTGATTGAACTTATCCTTTCTAATAGATCGCTCAATGTTTTAGATCATGCCTCATCATACAGATAACGCACAGAACGCAACTGCTCGAAATACTAATGCAGTTTTTCCAGTCCTGAACAATAACCATGAGGTTATAAATGTAGAGTTCTGCAATGCGATTCAGCTTCTGGCTTAGACTTTAGCCAACAAGGAAAATATGAAGCCCCAGTCCTTGTTAACCCCACTGGTGGATCAGCTACAGCTAGTGTTCGAAACTTTGTTCGTATTAATCCACCAGAATTTCTAAGGTCAAGGTTGGTGAGGACCCATGGAACTTCATTGATGAGGTTAAGAAGATTCTTGAGGTATGTGACTGGTACTGATAGTGTCGATTTGGCATCCTATTAACTTAAGGATGTGGCCCATATTTGGTTCATGCATTCTGATGCAATACAAATTGTCCCCAAACCATTCATTCATAAATTTCAACGTATTGATGGAACATTCTCAAGGATGGAGGTTCGTGGGCTTGGGAAATGCGGTTTAAAGGAGCTCCCAGCTGAAAAACACCATGTGTGAATGATATCTTGGAGCATAGGAGGTTAAACGAGGCAAGGAGGTGCAAAGGATAGTGTTGTTCCATTCGGCGAGGTGCCGGCCACTTTGACAATTCACCGAACCCCTTTGGCAAGGGTTCCAGGATCGCCGACTGATCCAATGAGTTGCAGAGAAAGGCTGCCCATTCGATGAGCATGGAGGACATTCGGCGCATCGACTTTTGAACCCCAGACCGCCGAAAGTTACAGTAAGCCATCCAAGGAGAAGCCAATGAACAGGGTTCTCGCCGAACCCATTTGGCGAATCGCCGAGCCATTTGGCGAGCCCAACTTGGCTCGCCCATCTATATAATAATGCCTAATGCTATAATTAGGTGTCTTAGGGTTCATTTTAGGTAGACTGATTTGAATGTTGAAAACTGAAAACTTATGTTTTAGTGTTGAGAGCTTGGTTAAGCTTTTGTTGAACTTTGTTAGAAACGTTGGTTGCTTGGGATATCGATTCCTTTGAGGTCATCGTAAGAGTTACGTGCTATAGTTGGATCAACTAATCAAGGTCATTGGCTTTAATATACCCTTTTGTTTCCTTTTGTTTCCTCTTGTGTGTCTATCAATCTATCTTTACTTTATTGTCTTTCGATTTCTGCATATTATCGTCGTTTCTACTGTGAGAATTATATCATAGTCAAAAGACAACAGGGGTATGGATGCAGCTCTTGTGACTTGGGATTGATTTACTAGAGCTTTTTTGGACAGATTCTTCCTAGGAGAGCTAAGGGAGGCTAAGGTCCAGGATTTTATGAACTTGAAGCAGGGTTCAATGTCAGTCCATGAATACGGGCTGAAGTTCACTCAGCTCTCCAGGTATGCTCCACATATGGTTGTTGTTTCGAGAGCATAAATGAGCAAGTTCTTGTTTGGAGTATATGATCTAGTAAAGACCGAGTACACGAATGTTATATTGTTAGGGGATATGGATATCTCAAGACTCATGCTCAGCAGGTTCAGGGAGATAATCTTAGGGAAATGGCTAAGGACAAAAAAAACTTCTATAATGGAGAATTATGAATACTCTCAGCAAAGGTTGGGCGGTGGAAATCGCTCACAGTTTCAACAAAGGTCTACAGCCCCTACACCTTCATCATCTAACTCTCCATCCTCCAGGTTTCAATAGGATAAGAAAGGTAGGGCATCAAGCTATAAGTCATAGGGAGTGCTTCAGGTAACCGTTCCTTTCCAACTTTCCCAAAGTGTGGTAAGAACCGTCCGAGTGAGTGTCTTACTTGTAGAGAGGGGTGTTTCGGGTGTGGCCAGTCTGGTCATAGGTTGAAGGATTGCCCTTCTGCCAAGCAAGGAAAATGAGGTAACACGACTTACTCTCAACTTCAGCAATGCTAGCAGGTCGCCTTACTCAGTAGGGTGCCTCGTATGGTACAGGTGGTGCTCAGCACCATAACACGTTATATGCTCTTTGTGCTCGTCAGAACGATGAAGATTCTCTCGATGTGTTCATTGGTAGATTTAGAGTCTTCCATTTATATGTTTATGCATTGTTAGATCTAGGGGCAACATTGTGTTTTGTAACTCCGTATATAGCAGTAAATTTCGGTGTCAGTCCAGAAACTCTCTTAGAACCCTTCTTAGTCTGTACTTCAATTAGTGACCCAGTTATAGCTAGACGGGTATATAAAAATTTCCCTGTCACAATTTCTCAGAATGTCACCTCAGTAGACCTTGTAGAGTAAGACATAGTATATTTTGATATCATTCTAGGCATGGATTAGTTACATTCCATCTATGCCTCAGTCGATTACACAACTAGGATCGTTCGGTTTCAGTTTCCAAATTAGTCAGTCTTAGAAAGGAAGGGTAATAGCTTAGTGCCTATAGGTTGATTTATCACTCACCTTAAGAATAGGAAAATTATTTCCAAAGGGTATATCTATCATCTTGTTGGGTTTAAGGATTCAAAATTTGAAACTCCAACTCTTGAATCACCCAATAGTCAATGAGTTTTTGGAAGTGTTCCCAGAAGATCTTCCCAGAGTTCCTCCTACAAGGGAAATCAACATCATAATAGATATCCTACCAAATACCCAGCCTATTTTGATTTCTCCATACATAATGGCTCCAGCTGAACTTAAAGAATTGAAAGAACACTCGAAAGACCTTCTAGATAAGGGCTTTATCATGCCTAGTATCTCTCCATGGGGTGCTCTAGTGTTGGTCGTGAAAAATAAATATGGTTCTCTTAGAATGTGCATTGGCTATTGTTAACTAAACAAAGTCACAATAAAGAATAAGTATCCCATCTCGGGATTGATGACTTATCCGACCAACTTTAGGGTGCTAGTTACTTTTCTAAGACAGACCTTAGATTCGGTTATCATCTACTCAGAGTTAGAGACAATGACATCTCAAGGACAGCCTTCATGAATCAGTATGGTCACTATGAATTTGTAGTAATGACCTTTGGACTAACGAATTCTCATGCAACTTTCGTGGACATAATGAACAGGGTGTTCAAGTATAGACTTTATCACTGTCTTTATTGATGATATCCTCATTTATTCTCAAAGAAAGGAAGAGCATGCGACTCATATAATAATGTAAAACCTCGAGTCCAAGGACATGAAAACTACGGTTGTGGTCCACGGTTCGTCGATGGACCTATGGTCCGTAGGTAGGGTCCAGTCATTGGGGGTCCAAGATTTAGTGGTCTCTGATCCCACCCATGGCGAACCAGTACGGTTCGTGGTTTGACCTATAGACCATAGGTCTGACTGTTGGTGAGTATCGGTAGTTATTTGGAAAGAAAGGGCTTTTGGGTCAACTTTAAAGGGTTATATCATTTAGCACAAAATGAATTAGTTGGCCCATGACCCATCAAATTAAATATAATTGAATCCTCTTACCAATGCCACTAGTTTGCTAAAATAAATGCTTGGAGTAAAATGTTATGCTCATTTTAGTGAAGCCCTATGAAGGCCCGTCAGTCGCACCATGAATGACACTTCGTCAGTTTTAAGTCAGGGTCGTTTTGGTCTTTTACCCTATGCATTGGGCACTTAAACTACGTCGTTTGATGTCCAAACTACATCGTTTTATTGAGTCTAAGCCTAATAATATAGTTAGACAATACCCAGAACCCTCATTCTCCAAAAATCACCCAACTTAGAGCAAAAAGAAGAGGAAAAGTCACCAGTTTCTTCTAAGAACAAGTAGAGGTGTTCCTCAAAGTTCAGCCCCAAAAATCCAAAGGATTTCTCCGTAGTTTTCTTCACCAAGTATGTGGGATTTCACTAGTGGGTTCCTTTAACTCATTAGGTCCCTAGAGTTCAGTTAGTTCTTCAGATTCTGATAAACAGTTCAGACCTAGGGCTTCTAGATTTTCAAGATTTATTATGATTATGGTTCCTTTGATCTAAATAAACTTATTTCTTGGTAATTTAGTATCATTCCATGCATATCACTCAGAATCCTAACTTGTGTAAATTCATCCTAGTTCATGAATTATATTAGCTAGGTCAGTCAGACAAAAATTCATGCTTCAGATTTTGAATGTCATATTCTAAGTATATAAATGTTGCATTCTTAATTAGCATGTCAGTTTTTTGAGCTATTCAGAGTTTAGTGCATTTAAGATTCAGGAATATTCATATGGGAGTAGACTTAGCACCGAATTGGACTATGGTTCATCGTACGCTCAAAGTCCCAAAACTATGTGCCAGTGTAAGTTTATAAGTCCCCTCTTTTGGGCATTAGTTTTAGTGATCACGCGACAATCATGCCTCTACACCCATGGCAAGGTATATTGGGTCCTCTCGAGGGGGCGTATACATCAGACTCCACGTTAACTTAGGTGGTTTGTGTCGGTTAATAGTAGCTTCCATAGTCAGACTCGTAGTGTAGTGACTAGGTTTTAAGCATTTACATTAGTATATAGTTCAACATGTTATCTTCATGATTAGTACTTGATCATAGCAGGGCAAGGGGATGGGGACAGGGACTGTGGGACGGGACGAAGGGCGACTGGGGACGCCTTGGCCGGGACCGGGATTGGCGGGACAAAAAATACGTCCCATCCCGTCCCACTATATATAAGGGATGGGATGGGGTTTGGCGGGACGGGATGGAACAGGACGTGGGATTTTTATTTATTTATATGTTAATTTATTTGTATTGAAATTATATCTTATTGAATAACATTTTTAGTTTATTTGGTTTTCAGTAACGTTTTTAGCTAATAAAAAATCTTAAGTTTTCAAGTTTCAAATTTCAAATTTCAAGTTTCAAATTTTAAATTTCAAATTTGTATTTTAAATAGTTTAAAGTAATTTAAACTTGAAATTTCAAATGTCAAATTTCAATTTTTAAATTAAGTATTTTAAAGTTAGTTTAGTATATATGTAAATATGTATGTATATATTAAAATTAAAATGCAAGACAATAGTAGTATAAAAAAGACTTGAATAAAGCCTTCAAATTTATTCAATAAAATCTAATTAAAACTTAGAACTTAGAAGTTACAATTTACAAATATTAGTGGAGTAACTAATCTACGCAGCCATCTTCTAGGAAGGGTTCTGTTTCAATAAATTCTCATATGTAAAACTAATATTTATTACAAATATTAGATGAGTAACTAATTTACACAACCACCTCCTAGGAAGGGTTCTGTTTCAATTAGTTCTCGGATGTAATCTAATATTTGTATTCTCTTTTAAAATTCAATTCTAATTGCTGCATCATATCGACGGTAACATCCTCCGGTGTTGGCAAACTTGCTAGAAACTCGTGTGACTCTAATTCATCATCACTAGATCCAATTACCGCATTAATTCAAACATCTTTTTTGGAACTTAACTTTGGCAAATTATAATTCCTCCTTTCGGCATTGACCCAATCTCTAAATAAAATTGATGTTTCCAGGCTTTCTTCCGCCAATGAATGTGTATGATCGCCAAGTTGAAACCTTGCCGCACTAAAAACAGCCTCCAATGCAACTGATGAAGCTTGAATAACTAGAACATCACGAACCATTTTGCTCAAAATTGGAAATGCAACGCTCCGCCTCCTCTACCATGCTAATAATTCTTCATTGCCATCTTCGTCTTCCACTATTTCTAAAGATGGATTAATATATTCTTCAAAAACATCACGGTTAGTAGAATTAAGACCAAGAAAACCTCGCATATAACTTGAAATTCGAGCTTTACTCTGAGGATTATAAGTTTGACCAACTTCTCCTTGAGTATTTCCTGTAGTTATATATTTTTCATACAAAAGTGTTGCTTCTACTTTTATGACAGACTTACACATTTCACAAGTTGGAATTTCTGCTGGTAAAATTTCTAAAGTATCATAAAAAGTGTGAACAAGTTCATACACACTTCGTAATTTATAGTCAGGATAAAGTAAAGTAGCAGTTAAATAAATTTGAGGAATAGGAAAAAAATATTTTTAAAATTTTTCAATCATACCTTCAATTGCAACTCTAAATTTTTTAATTTTTTTTATTTATAAAATTGAATTGAAATAGCACAAATATTTATTAATACTGATGAAATAGTAGGATAATAAATTCCAGAAAACATGGTTGTAGCATCATAAAAAAGTCTTAAAAATTCTAATAGTTTATTAGTTTCTTCCCAATCTTCTTCACAAATTCTATCTAATGGGTCAGCATTATGAGCATTAAACACCATTTGTACGGGTCCTTTATATTTGTAAGCAACTGAAAGCATTTCATAAAAAGAATTTCACCTTGTTTTAATATGTCTTGGAATTTTTCTTGGTGGCAAATCACACAGTACACAACGCTCATTAAATTCCCTAATTCGAGCAGCTCTATGAGCATAAAAAATTCAAGCAACAGCATATTCAATTGTCATACAACCACAATCAAATAATGAAATACCATTTTGTACAACTAAATTTAATACATGTGCAAACATTTAACATGGAAAACATTAACATCAATTGGACATAATCTAACTTTTAACATACTAGCAGCGTTTATATTATTAGATGCATTATCTAATGCGACAAACATTAATTTATCTATAAGCATGTAATAATCTAGAACACTCAAAATATTTGAAGCTAAATATGCACCAGTTTTTTTCTCTACACATTCTTTATAACTTAAGATTCTTTTTTGCAAATTCCAGTTATGATCAATCCAATGTGCTGTAATAGTTAAATAATCATGTCCATTAACACTACGACCCATGTCCGAAGTTAAAGACACTCTACAATCTAATATGCTAAATATACAATGAAGATATTGACAATGTTTACCTTGATTTACAAAAACATCAGATTTAACAGTATTTGTTGAAAAACCTCTATAAGTAGGATTATAAGTTTGTTGAATATATTCAATAAAACTGGGATGTGAAGGAAAGCTATAAGGCAAACCACAACATAAACCATTTTAACTAAATTTTCGCGAAATCTTTCCTTATTATATTTACGTGGTGTTAGTGGACCACCGGGGTTAGAAGGATCTAATGTTCCTTGAACCATGTTAGAAACCCCTACCGATTCATTAACATTAATATCAAAATCATTAATAGGAATTCCTTTTCTATCGGCTAATGCTTTAGCTTCTTTATATTGAACCGGCACACAAGATAACAAATGTTTATTTAAACCCCCCGTCCCACCTTGACCTCCACCTTGTTTATGTTTAAAAGGTTGCTTACACTTATTACAAATAGCAATAGATTTTTCCTTATCTAAAGTCAAAAATTGCTACACAACAGAAGTTTTAGGGCGTTGATACTTCACCTTCTCCCTTGTAGGAGGTATAAGGGGTGGGCGTCCACAATTTTGCTCCGTTGAATTTGTAGTTTCATTTGGAACTTCTGTCACCGGACTAGTAGGTGTATCTTCTAATTCTTCTTCTCCCGAACCAACTTCTACTTCTTCCCCTGAATTTTCATCAAGATAAGGATTATTATCACCATAAATTCGTTGTAAAATTTCATGATCGAGTTGAACATTTGAATCAATATCATAAGAAGTATCATCAACATAAGTAGAATCATTTGTATTAAATCTAAATTTAGACATTGATTTAGAAGAAGTACCACCAGATTTACTCTTCTTTTTTTCCTAACTACTTTTTTTTATTAAAATTAAATAATTTACTAATGTCACTTGGTTCTTTCTCTTTTCCTTTACCGGTATCTTTTTTGTTAGAACTCATATTTAATTATATATAAAGTGTCATATAAAAATAATAATAACACAAAAATTAATGACGAATAATAAAATATAAATATTATGAAACGAATGTACCAAACCTCTGCGTTAATAGCAGACGTTATAACCGATTCTTGAAGCTTGTAGTTTGTTGAAACTTGTAATTTGGAACTCTAATACTTGATAGAAAATATGAGAATTATATATATTATGATATAATATGAAAATTTAGAATTGAAATATATGTATTATGATATAATATGAGACTTAAATGGAATAAAAAATTGAGACTTAAGATTGAGAGGATATAGAAAATAGATGAGAGAATAGATAATTTTGTAAGAAATAATAAGGGATAAAGGGGTATTTATAATAATAAAAATGGGTTAAAGTGTATTTATTATAACTTGAGGGTTTAAATTAAAGTATTAAAAGTAAGGGGGTGGTATGGGGAAGTTAAAAAGGTGAATAAATCCATTGGACGGGCCCACTAGCCGTTGCCCCAACGGTACCCAACGGATATAATTCAAAAGAAAATAGGGGATCCCGCAAAACCGGCCAGTTCAGCTGGGTCGGGACCGGGCCGGGTCGACCGAGACCAAAGGGTGAACCGGCCCCTAACCGGTCCCCTATCCCGAAGTCCCTCCAACCCGCGATAATAGACGGGATCGGGTCTGGCGAGCCGGTTCTCAAACCGGTCGCCCTGCCAGCCCTACTTGGTCATTGCATTCAATTCAATTTTCAGTTATACTTGTTCAGATTATATCATTGCTAAGTTATGCACTGTTCAACATATATACTTTGTTTCGCTTAGCATATGTATATCATGCATGCTTAGTACATTCCAAATACTGACGCATACTTTGCACTACATCATTTCATGATGTAGGTTCAGACACTTAGCATCCAGATCACACTTAGTTCGATCCTCAATCTGACTTTAGAAGCTTTAGTGGTGAGTCATCATACTTCGATGACAATAGACATGCTTTACATTTCAGTCTTTAATTTTAGTTTCAGTCTTGTTAGAGTTTGTTAGGGTCATGTCCCAGCAACTCATTTCAGTTATAGGCTTTTCTAATGACGTTTTATCTACAAGTAAACAAAAAAGGTTACACTTGATTATAAGAAAATAAGGGGTATCAATTTATACTTCTATTACCACAGACTTACCTTCTGTTGCAACACATGGATAACTTGTTGCAACATATGACCACTATGTTGGAATTTCTACCAACATATGACTCCTTTGTTGCAATAGATGACACTTCCTCCATGAAATGAGTTATATGTTGGACAATTTCACAAACCATTTTCACAAAAACAAGAAAGAAAGAAACAAAAATGAGTTTTCCTGAACAACAACAGCCCAATATACATGACATATATATATATATATTCAAATAATTTCCAAAAGTTTAAATTTTTTTGAATTTCTCGTTTTTCTTTCGAAAACAACAAACAACAAGTCCCATTGACCCGTTATTCAATATTCACAACTATAGAACAACTTTTTGTTTATTAACCCAAGAAAAAGGAAAAAAAACATTATTATCAATAATGTGTTCTTGTTCAACAGTGTTTTGTTCACAAATCCAAAAAAAATTTCACAAAAATAACCGACTTACCTGATAGAAGAGTAATGATCGGTGACGACATTGAGATTTTAACAGAGTCACGAGCAACGACAACGAGGTGGTGAATCTAGAGGAACCTGTTGGTTGAAAAGGAGCGTTGTTGGTGCAAATAAGTTAGAGAAGTGTTGAATGATTTTTTTTCTTTTTTTTTAAATGGAAGGAATATGGAGATTTGTTATTTTTGAAATGATTAACAACTTTTAAAAATATTAATTTTGTACCAAATTAACTTAATTAGGTTTTAAAGAAACTTTGATATTTCCTTGGTAAAACCAAGACTTATTTGACACATTTTATTCAATTTTCTCAAAGAAACCCACAATGATATACCTGAGAAAGTTCAATTCTTGGTGTTTTCTAACAATTCTTTAAATTCCCCCCAAACTCAATAAAATCAACATGCTTGAATTCTTCAACCCCATAATTTTCATATCTTTTTGGAGACCCTTTTCATTATCAACTCAGATTCAAAAAGAATTAACTAGTTCAGATTTTGTAGCAAAGAAACCGTTGGAGTGTTTTCTTTTCAGAAGTTGTTGGTGCCTTAGAAACAATTTGGTGTCACTACAACAAATTCAATTATTAAGGACAAATGATTTCGTCACTTATAACTCATATTTCGTCACAAAAGATCTTTCATGACGAAAAAAAAATTGTTAGTCAGTCGTCACTAAATGTGTGTCGCTATATGTATACAAAGACGATTTAATGTTTCGTCAATAAAAAAGTTATATTATCTACAAAAACAACAAATCGTCCTCAAATGCATAGCATTTGTGGCAAATTTGTTTGTCACAAAAAACCATTTTTTTTGTAGTATATTGTATAATTTTGTCACTTAAAAAGTTATTAACAACAACAAAACTATATCGTCACAAATAATTTAGTTCAATCAGTGACAACACCAATTGTCTCTAATGTTTATGTATTTCGTAGTTGAAGAAATATAATTTCGTCACTAATGATTGTTTTTAGATACTAAAGAGTATTTCGTCCTTAAAGATACAAATTATTGACAAATTTATTATTATAAAAATACCGACCTCTTAAGGTCCATAGTTAAAAAAAAATAAATTAATATACCAACTTCACAATGTCAATATTTTTTTAATATATTTAATATTCATTATAATATACCGACCTCTTGAGGTCGGTGTTTATTAATTTATATTAAGGTTTTATTTTATTAATCATTTTTTTTTTATATATATAACCTTCTAATTATATAAATTTAAATTTATCGATCAACGTAACAGAGGTTTATCAATATCAACTTTAATATATAAATCTTTAACTATAGTAATAGACATTGATTACCTCATAACGAGACAAGAAATTCAAGGTTATACGTACAAATTCAAGACTTCTATCTTCTTTTCCCATGAATTTTATTTTAAATCATTGAAGTAAGAACTTCTTAAGAGCAATTTGAAGAAAAAGTAGCGGGGAAAGAGAAACAACTGAAAATGGGTTAAAGATTTAATTTTACAATGCCATGATTTCTATTAACATAAACCTAAACTATTTCTATAAAAATTAGTCAAAGACTAAACTTGATAAAACAAAATTGAATACTTAAAGAACTAAAACTAGTAAGTGTACAATTATGGGACCAAAAATGGTAAGTATATAATTAAGGGACCAAATTTGATAGCATTTTGAATAGTTAAAGGACTAAATCTGATAAATGTATAGTGAAGGGACTATTTTAGACCCACTTCAATACTTCAAGGGCCATTTATGACATTTTCTCTAATTATGAACAATTGTAGCAAAAGGAAATTTTGTATTTAGCTACGAACTTCTTTTTGTAGCAAATAGTTGACTTAATCAACTACAAATTTTAAGTTGTCGCTATTTAACACTAAATAGCAAGTTTATTAGAGACAATAAAATGATTGTCACCAATTGTTTATATTATTAGTGACTAAAATAAATGTATTGATTAAATCTAATTTTTTATAGATAAAACATATAATATTTAACTACAAACTCTAATTTGTCTCTATTGTAACAACATATTTTTTGAGACGAAATTATTTTGTGTCCAAAGATTAATTCATTTTAAGACAAAATATTATTTTTCACAAATTAGATACATCATTAGTGACGAAACAATAAGTCACTAGTAAAATTAAATTTGTGACTAACTATACTCAATAAATGGCGCCAATTCATTTTTTGGTGGAAAATTTTAGTGGACAAAACTTAGTTACAAACTTTGATGTTTCGTCACTAGAAGTATTTTTCTTATATATTTAAGCGCGAAAAGTAATTTTTGTCACTAAAAGTGAACAATTAGTGACGAATTTCAAGCCGTAGCTAATAATTTCGTAGCTATATATCATATTTGTTGTAGTGTGTTTTCTTTCAAAAGGCCTGAAGTCGGAAAGTGGTGATGAAACAGAAAAAAAATAATTGAAGTGTAAGTTGAAAAAAATGGAGGGAGAAGTGAGGGTTTTACGAGAGAAGAGGAAAAATGAGAAAGCTAATAAGAAAGAGGAAGCTAGAAACGGTGATGGAGCATCGCAAAATGAGGGGAAGAGTAAGAACTTACATGAATTGTTTATGAAAGAGGAGGTAAATAGTGTTAAATCAAGGAAGCCGACACCATTGAGTATGGAGGATAATACAGAAAGATCTCACCTGATATACAATGAAGGGTACTTTATAGATTCAAATTTTCTGCGTAGGAAGAAGTTTAATATGACATGTTTCGAGAATAGCTGTGCCGTGATTTTGTGAAATATGCAGTTGAGCAGTTTGGTAAAGATCACTAGGAGATTTCTATGTAAGAATCAAATTAGTTACATTCACCTATTTTCATATTGATTGCCGCTATTAGTTTTCTGTTTGTTACATTTATTCATCGATGTTTAGTAGTTGAATTCGTGTTTTATTAGTCTATAGAAAACTTTCAACATTGACATTTTTTTTTATATAGAACTCAGTATGCTAATTATTGGGAAATATGGAAAGTATTTGTCTATGCCTTATGCAAATATAAGAGGAGTTTATTGGGAAATATGGAAAATATTTGTCTATGCCTTATGCAAACATAGAAGAGAATAGTTTTTAAGCTGATGATGTCTATATGATAATGGAGAAGAGGAAAATTGAAAAAAAAAATAGAACAGACGCTAAAAATGGAAACGGGATGTCGGAAAATGAGGGGAAGAGCAAAAAGTTAGACTAAATTATTTGTGGATGAGGATGTAATAAGTGTAGAATCAAGAATATCAACACCGTTAACTATGGAGGATCATATGGTGTACAAAGAGCTTTCATTGTGACTCATTTATATAATGAAGGGTACTTAAAAGATTCAAACTTGGCAGGGGCATATTTAAAAAGACTCAAGGGTTGTCACTTGATAATACTGCACAGAAAAATTTACTAAAAATGTATATACATGAAAAGGGAGGTGCACGCACTTCAATTGGTTTAGAGCTATACACATTGCGATGTAATTTTCTTTTTTTCTTGTTTGGTTCCCACTGAGTATTTAGTATCCTTATCCGCATTTAAAAGTACCACATAAAGGGTAGAGGCTCCATAACAAAGACTAATCATGGCTCAAACCCAATACTTCAGATTAAGGACGGAGAAATATTTGCCAATTCCACTACGAGCCTTTTGGTTGGCCACAAGACCAAAAATTTATAAGTGAAGATAATGTATAACTCCAATTTCCAAACTGTATCTAGTCATAGGAACAATAAAATTAAGAAAGTTAAATTATTGTGAGTTGTGACAACACAAGGAAAGACTTGAAAGTAACAACAAGGGTAATGAAGACTGGATGTTGGACCAATTTTTCCTCAAGCCATCCATCTCCATCTTTGTTGTTACCTATTCATTGCTAGTGCTTTCTATCTTGCCATCTTTTTCTTGAGCTAATAAGATGATTTCTTTCTGCCTAGTTCTAGCTTGTTCCTCCTTTATCTCATACTCTGCCTTCTACCTTACTTCTAATCTAATCAAATCGTCTAGTTTTTTCTTGTCCACTTCAAAGATGGTGAAGAACTCCTGGAAACTTGACTTGGATCATGCCAAATCTCTCCATTTCTTAACCATGACAGGGGATTCATAATTGAGTTTTATCAATTGCCTGGCTTGTTCATCGTTAAACAATGATAAGGGTTTATCATTCAAAGCAATAATTGCATCATCCATTTCCTTCTTCTTTGTCGGGTAATAAGTACTATTGCTCTGGAGGCCTGATTGTTGGCTAGGATACTGCACTGGTAAAGACTTCAAGTATGACTGAACCATGTGCAAAGTTTATTCAATGTCCTCTATATTGATGAACAACGTCAACACTTGACTAAGAACCGATGTGCTTGCTTGAGCCTGACAATATAAAATGATACTTTTACAAAATTCATATTGAAAATAACAAGGAAAAGCTAAACAAGAAAAGATATCAGTTGTCAATTGAGTAAACCTTGTTTGCTTAAAGAACTGGAAGTGGAGCATGTAGAATAACTTTAGCAGTTCTTGGTTCCTCATGCTCACTTCGGAAAACATATTATTTTTAAGTTTTGATTATTAAATAATCTTCATCATCAATCTCCTCAGTACTTTACTATTCAAATGGTGGACTAAAATATTCAAATATATATATCAAACATTGATTAAGAATAAAACTAAGTGTCTATTTTAGTCCATCATTTGAATATGTGTTCACAAACAAAAAATCAATATATTACTGAGCATTTGAATATTTTAGTCCACTATTTGAGTAGTAAAGTACTGAGGAAGATCGATGATGTACATTATTTATTAATCAAAACTTAATAAATAATATGTTCCCCCAAGTGAGCATGTGAAACCAAGAACTACTGAAGTTATTCTACATGCTCCACTTCTAGTTCTTTCACCAAACAAGGTTTACTCAATTGACATTTAATATCTTTTCTGGTTTAGATTTTCTTTGTTATTGTCATATGAATTTATGTAAATGTATCGCTTTATATTGTCAGGATCAAGCAACCACATCGGTTTCTAGTCAAGTGTTGACGCAGTTCATCAATATAGAGGACATTGCATCAACTTTGCACAGGGTTCAGTCATACTTGATGTCTTTACCAGAGCAGTATCCCAGCCAACAATCAGGCCTCCATAGCAATAGTACTACTTCTTCAGCCCAAACACTCGCAAAGTTGATATTTGATTTCTCCATTAGACTGCATTTGGAGGCATTCACTAATGACTCGGCGAAAGACTAGGAAATGCATGGTCCAATTGCTATTTGAATGATAATTCCTCATCGTTGTTTACCGATAAACAAGCCAAGCAATTGCTAAGATTGAAGTATGAATTCCCTGTCATGGTTAAGAAATTGAGGGATTTGGCATGAGCCAAGTCAAGTTACCAAGAGTTATTGATCGAAGAGGACAGTAAAAACCTAGATGATTGTATTAAATCAGAAGCAAGGTTGAAAGTGAAGTATGAGAAAAAGGAGGAACAAGGTCGAGAGTTGGAAGAATTACTTCAAGATATAAGGACTAGGTAGAAAGAAATCATGTATGAACGAAAAGAAGGTCTCAAGAAGTTCAAAAACTCGTGTTGTTAGCTCAAGAAAAAGCTCACAAGATAGAAAGCACTGAATTGGTAACAATAATGATGCAAATGGATTGCTTGAGGAAAAAATGGTCCAACATCCAGTTTTTAGTCCCCAAGTTGTTACTTTCAAGTCTTTCCTTCACAAGTCACAATAGTTTAACTTTCTTGAATTTATGGTTCCTATAACTAGATACATTTTGGAAGGTAGAGTTATATTTTATCTGTACTTATAGATTGTTAGTCTTCTTGCCAACCAAAAGACTCGTAGTGGAATGGTAAATATTTCTCCGTCCTTAATCTGATGGCTTGCGTTTGAGCCTACTAGGTGGCCTTCTAACGAACAACTTCTTCACCTCATTAAACCTTAGTTTTTCCTTATATTCTCGACACGTATCAATATATGACACAGTTCTACATCACACACTTGCCACACTTGTATCCATCTTTTAATATAGATCTACTATGGTTTTCAGACCCAAATGCCCCCACAATTAAAAATCAGGTCCTCCTTTTCATTCATTCTTCCGCAACCAGCCCATGCAAGTCATAAAAGAAAGGAATAAGGACAACACCAGAGATATACAACAAGATACTTAGTATAATCCCATAAATTGGGTCTAGGGAGGGTATAGTGTATCAGAACATATCTCTATCTCTACGTTCCACTAGATCATTGGCTTAAAATAAAGTAATTTGAAAAAGGGAATACATAAATGAGAGCAGTAATGTCAACGAAATAATGTGAAATGACAGAAATACACAACATAGCGAGGAAAGAACAATAATGACTACAAAATAATGTGATAATCAAAGAACAAATAATACATGTGATAATCGAGATTGAAAAATACACTACAACGATAATAGTTCTAATACCACCGATAAGAAATAAGGTCCAAGTATGACCACCAATCATATACGGTAGGAAAGCAAGAGGAAACTTAACTTCAACTAACCTTGTACCCTAATATGCGACCTCTAGACCCTCCTATCTAAGTTCAAGTGCTCGGTAAGTTAAAGATGCAACATGTCTTGTATGATTACCTCCCCTAATATTTCTTCAGACCGCCTATACCCCTCTGGGGGCCCATCATTACCAACCTCTACACCTACTCACTAGACATCTACACTTCTCTTCTTCGCATGTACAAACCACCTCAGTGTCGCTTCCCTCATATTATTCACCATAGAGGAAACTCCTACCTTGTCCCATATATATTCATTCCTAATCTTATCCTCTGAGTATTCCCACAGATCTACCTCAGCATTATCATCTTCTGAAGACTAAACATATGAGTTCTTGACTAGTCAACACTCCATCTCATACAACATAGTCGGTTTAACCACTACTCCGTAAAGCTTGACTTTATGCTTTGGAAAGCCTTCTTATCACACAAGACTCTGAATGCGAGCCTTAACTTCACCTATTTTCCCCCAATATAATATGCGGCGTCCTCGTCGATTTCTCCATTACCTTGAATTAATGACTCCAGATACTTGGAACATCCTCTCTTGGAGATAACGTGATCATCAAACTCACTTCCATGATGATCTAATATGTAGCATCACTAAATTTACACTTTAATTATTTCGTTTAGGTCCTGCTCAACTTGAACCCTTTAGTTTCTAGAGTTTGTCTCCAAACCTGGAGCCTATCATTACCTCTGCACAAGATATATACATGGAAAAAAAGAATATTTGAATCTAAGAAATACAATAACCATAGATTTCTAATAAATCAAGGATCGCATACAAAAATTAATTCCTCCTTGTGTCCGAATTTATGTAGCACCATTTGACTTGACACAAAGTTTAAGTAAAAAATGACTTTTAAAACATGTTATCAGAAATAAAACATAGATATTTGTGTGGCTATAAACATTTTACTAAGGCCAAAATTGGAATTTAAAGTTAAGTTATTTCTAATTATAGAAATGTGACATTCTTCTTGGAGAAACTTAAAAGGAATGTACTGATGGAGTAGTAAACAAATACATTAAAAGCTTCCACAAAGATAGAGTAAAAAATCAGTTTCATTAGAAAGCATTAAAAGCTTCTACATGACTGGACTAAATTTCGTTTATCGAAGGCAAACAATATAGAAATTTCAAAAAATGCCAAGTTTCATACAAACAACAATATCATCATACCTAATGTAATCCTACAAGTGGCGTTTGGGGAGGGTAGAGAATACGGAGACCTTATACCTATCATATGGAGATAGAGAGACTATTTCCGAAAAACTCTGAGCTCAAGTGAATCAAATCAAAATAGAAAAAGTTTCACATTAAATGGTAAAAAAATTTACCTTAATAACAAGACTTTGAAATTGATTTATCAAGAAGAATCCCTTCACATAGAATGAAGTTATGACCCACAATCTCTAGATTGAAGTACAAAAGTTAAGCCTTAAATCACCCGTCGTGCCCCATTTTTTGCAAAACAGATTTGGTGCAATGACTTTACCACTATTTTAGGATTTAATTTAAAAAAAGAGTCGCCACCTAACGAATTAAAGGCGTATTAGGGCACCTAACTAATCTAACTAAAGGGTCTGGGAATATATAGATTCGGGTAAGGGTTCAAATTACCTTGAGAGGAATGTGTTAAGCACTGTGGTCCACAAATGTGGGTCCCGATCATATCTCATACAACTTATGCGGGAGTTACAAGTAGCAATTAAGGTCACTATTTATTTATTTATTAATATTTTGATTAAACTATGTGATAAGATACATGAACATTAAGCCAATTAATACCAATAATTATCATAAATTTTTTTAGAGAAAGATAAGCGAAAAGATAGAGAATACACAAGTAGATAAAAAAACCGATTTTATTATATTAAACTACCCCAAGAAATTATAATTATAAATAATAAAAAGGGATAAGGAAAGTGAAATGTCAACTCTACTAACCTAACACTTATCGGACCAGTGCTTGACTTATTAACCGAAAGGAAAAATCAAAATTTTGTCATTTTCAGCTTGAGTCAATTTCCATCATGTCCGATAAGGGCCTAACTACCCCTACCCCCTTCCGCATGCATACCATCCTAGAAGGTGTCTTGCGTTCCCACTTAATGTCCAAGAGGCATTAGACTTCTATTAAGGTTGTTTTAGACTAAAAAGAAAATATATGTTGCCTAATTAGGCCCCTAAACACCAAGCAAAATATATATGACAACACTTTGCACGTAAAATCCGAAAAATGCCTCTAGGTTAGGTTATTTAGCATGCTTGCAAACACAATTAAACGGTTAAAGGGCTATGTGAAAGTGTGTGCGCACAAACAAGCATCATAACAATTAATACTAAATGGGCAGAAATATTACCAGACAGATGTAGATTTAATTCAATAGTTAGTATGAAACAACACAATTTTAAACATAACTGGCAAAAAATTAAATACATATGCATAAAAAGTTATTGGTTGATTTTAAGTAGCAAACCAGTTATACACAACGCATAATTTATTTATTTCGAGTAGAATTTAATCAGGGTCTAATCAGTTTAAAACAGTTAAGATTTTAATCAAAATTATTACTATGTTGATTATTACAGGCAGGAAATTAATTATGAACATGCTGAAATTTCGAATCTATAGGTAGAAATCTAATCAATTAGCATGCTGAAAGTTATCAACATACTAAGGTTTATTAAAATCTGACTAATTAATTAACATGCTTAAGTTATTAAAATGTGATTTTAACATGCTGGATTTATCTAATCTGATTATTTAACATTAGTCTTATTGAATAAGTCCTATAGGCATAGTTTCTAAGTTTGAATATGCTGAAATTATTACCAATCCTACATGCATGATTACTATATAAAATATAATAATTAATTAAACCTATATGCATAATTTATATTCCACAACATGCTAAAAATTTATCAAGTCTAATAGGCATGGTATCTAATTATGTAAACAATCTGCTGTTATAATATTTATGCACAAATTTTATTTTAACATTCTAAAATATATTAAGGGGCCTATAGACAGAATTGGATTGGTTAACATGCTGAAAAAATTTAATTGTAATCCTAGAGGCAAGGTTTCTAAATAAAGAATAAGACAAAATAATTATATTGGGTCTATATGCACGATTTCTACACCCGAATGACATAAAAAATAATTAACCCCTATAGGCATGATGTCTAGTTATTTTACTAATCAATTTTTGTACTTTAACAATATTGACAAGTTAGATCAGATTCAAATAGTTCCAAAAGTATAACAAAATCTTACACATACCGATGATAAATTAATTAATCTAACAAAGCTATAAACAAAAAAGGTTGATTTTAGGCCAATTATTTAAGAGATTCTGATAAACATGCATGTTTTATATGAGATTAAGTAATATATGTGGATTATCTATAACAACCACACACAATAAATAAAATAAGATTAAAAAAATAGTTAGCACGTATATTCCCTCTCAGCCCCCCCCCCCCCCCACTCCTCTTTAGGCAGCCCCCAAATTATTTCATATAT